>VZRO01006666.1:336710-351060 GCA_013397915.1 Daphoenositta chrysoptera
ATTTAGGTTATATAAGTATAGAAAGTTATGCTTCAGGTTATATTGATAAAAAGTCATGATTGGGGTTATACTGATATTAGGTTACATATGTATCTTATAACCTAAGCTATATAAACACTTTGTAACTTTGACCTAAGTCATATATGCATCACTTAGCCTGGAGAGAAGGAGGCTCGGTGACCTTATCTCTCTGTAGAACTCCCTGAAAGGAGGCTGTAGCCAGGTGGAGGTTGGCCTCTTCTCCCAGGCAACCACTGACAAGACAAGAGGACACAGTCTTAAGCTGTGCCAGAGGAGGTTTAGATTGGACATTAGGAGGAATTGGATGGACTGCACAGGGAGGTGGGGGCGTCACTTTCGATGGAGGTGTATAAGGGAAGACGGGACACGGCACTCGGTGCCATGGTCTAGTTGCCTTGGTGGTGTTCGGTCATAGGTTGAACTCAATAATCTCAGCGGTCTTTTCCAAGCTAATTGCTTGTCTGATTTTGTGAAAATAGGCTTGGTACTTACTGCCCAGAGGGGCTGCAGTCATTTTTTCATCTGTAGAACCTCTCAAGAGACCTGTACAAGGTATTACAAATAAACATCATGCTTCACAAAACATTGCTGTTTCCACAAGGAGGAGGCCATTGTCTTCTATAAGAGACAAAGTTGGAAGCTTCTTCGTGCCTAATGTTAAAAACAGAAAGGGCTAATACTTTTGTGAACGTAAGGAGATTTACAGGCAATGCTGCCTTGGAATAGGACACAAAAAGCAGAGAAATTGCAAATGGGCTCTCTCCTCTGCCTGTAATCTTGAAGCAAGTCCCTTATGTTAGTTATTTTGTGTATAAAACTGTTTATCAAAGGGTTATTCACAGCTTGTCAAGTCTGACATAAAATACTGCCCCCTCAGTACCTCATTACAGGAGAGCAACTTTAGGACTGTAGTTCCAAATTCCTTGGCTCTGTGAATTTATTTGTAGATGATTCAACTTTGAATTCTGGTTTACTTTCCTAAAGGCCCATCCCTTGCCTGAAGCAACAACTTTCTTAGGTTAGTGGGTCAATTGAAGATGTGTCTGAACTAAAAAATGCTGTAACAGCTTTGTTTCTGACAGATCTCTGTAGGATGTGACTTCCCACAATAGGTTGATCCATGCCCTAAAGATACCCAGCAGGCTGTAAAGACCCTCATTTTACTAAAGAGCTTTATAATATACCTTATTCTAATTATTGGTGTGGCAACAAAAGCCACTTTTTAATAGAGTTCCCTAGCATTTCTCATTATCAAGTTCATTTTGCCTTTCTTTTATCTCATTTTACTAAAACTCCATGATTTCCATGCTGAAATTTTTCCATGCTGAACATCTGCCTTGGAGTAATGAGGTGTGTAAACTGTACTTTGGCCAAGAAATTGTTCTTGGCTCCACCCTTTCATATTTTTCCACTTTAAGGTTTTCGGAGATGACTGAATACAGGTGGCCTGGACTTCTTTTTTTCTAATGTGGAATGGATCCAGATGGAAACTACGTTGAGAAGGAACAATGGAACAACTAAGTGGGTTCTTGAGAGTATTAAAAAATGCCAGGGCATAGCCTAACAGGTAAGTACTCTCTGGAGTCATGTATGACCGAATATGTGCAGTCCCACTATTAAATTTAACTGCATTAAATTGGACTAAATGTGAGATGTTGCCACATTTTTCGTTGTTCACCATGAGCTGCCTGGCCCTACTACCTCTGATATGTCATGTTGGCACCTGAAAGACTATGTAGGGAACCAGCAGGAGACTGATGTAGCTGAAAACTAACTTGTCAGAAAATAAAAGTTTTCAGATCACTGCATAGCTGCCTGAAGGCTGGTACTCACTCATGGGAAGTGACAGGTGTATGTGGCTGAGCAAGAAAGCTCAAGGTTCAGGTTCATGGAACTTGCGTAGATTAGATTAGAGTGTGTGTGTGTGTGTGTGTAAAATATTGTCTAATTTTTAACTATATTTCTAACAAATCTCTGTGATCTACAGGTATGAACAGTGAACAGCCTGACAAGTGTTAAAAGTTGTGTTGCTTATTACTATATTGAGTGTTCTTTGCCTGAAATCTTCACATTCCTGTGGACCTGAAACTCTGTGAGACCTGGCCAGGGCCCACGGCACACTGGTGTGTGCTGTGGGTTGCACTGCAATGGCAAAGAGGTGAGGTTTGGTCTGAAAGGGTCTTGTTTATTTATTTATTTTAATATAAATCAGACATTTCCAAAGAAAAAGATCCCAAAATACACAAGGCCCCGAGAAAATATTTGATCCCAGGCATTAAACTTTGGCAATCTTGTCTATGATCAGCACTTTGGAAAAGGGACTCAAAGCTTATCTGGTAGTGTTGTGGGTTGGAGCTGAGGTGATTGACAGTTTCTCGATCCAATTACGCTTTTCGAGTTTGCATATTTAAACCTGCTGGAGGCGCAGGAACTTCCTTTTTGAATCCAGCTCTCCTGCTGGCAGTGGGGGGAATGGCTCTGGGCCCGACCCTCAAAGCGGGCCTGAGCCTCCCCTNATCAACTCTTTGCAGACTGTGGTAAAAACTGTAATACCATAAACTGTTCTTTTCTCTTTAATAGATTTGAAAGACATGGGGGGATTGAGAATTCTGTAGGCAGCCTGTGGAAAAAACAAAGGTGACCCATGCCAGGTCACCGAAGAGCTGTGTGTTTACTTTCAAACAGTCATCCCAGGACAAAATACTATTTTTTCAGAGATTTTTGTGAAGAAGAAAATTGTGAATGTCAGGCTGGAATTTGCTTATCCTTAAAACAAGAACACCCCATGTTTGGCCCATGACTGCAGTATGAAAAGACTGTAAAATTTGCATGGGAGAGATTAGTGTGTTTTCAGTGCAATAGACTGTTTCCGGGCGGGCAGGACTGTTGCAGGTAGCAGTTTGGAAACCACAATGAAGCAGAGAGGAGACCTCCTTTTTCCCTGGGTTTGGAGAGACTTCTTTTTTAGAACTTTAATACTGACCAGAAATTCCATCTTTGTTATCCTTTGTGCAAGCTGAGTGCTGGAAAAGGCGGGGATGGGGGGTGGGAGAGAAGTGCTGGAAAGGGGGGGCATGCTGGAAAAGAGAAGAATTGGGGATTTTTCTTTACTTTCTTAGTGTTTCTTTTTCTTTTAATCCTAGTAATAATAAACTTTTTAAAATATTCTTTAAAGTTTTTTAACCTGCTTTGCATTTCTCCTAATTCGTATCTCCCAAAAGCAAATAAGTGAACTAAACCACTACACTAAATTGGTGTTTCTGCCCAGTTTCCAAACTAAACCCGCTACAGATAGGTTGATCTATCTATGTCAAGGACATACCCTGTTGCTCTGGTGAAAGTGAGCTGCAGTCAGCTAAACTGTAAGCAGTCAAAAAAGACTCCTATTTCCTACAAAAGAACTTGACTCATGCGCTTTCTTGTTAGATCTATGGGCCGTAGGGTTGAGTTTTGGTTTTTGGTGGGTTTTTTTGGTTAATAACTTCTCCAGAACGAGACTGTGTTGCTGAGCTGGGTGGCTGTCTATCTGAATATCTTTTTATAGCCACTTGGCTGTAGGGGACACCAGGTGCTCAGATGTATGAGTAAACTGTCCACACCCTTGTGAGTTACTGCACAGTGTCTGAGTGGATTAACTTTGCATGTTGCAAAATGGCAGAAAAGTGCAGTAGTTTAGCTGCCTGTGACAGAGGCTGAGCCAAATGAATTTTACCTCACATTAACCTTGGGATAAGATGGTGTAATTGCAAGATGAATTACTGTTACTCTGTTGATGGATTTGTTATGCTGTGATGACTTGCTGATGTGTTTGAACTGTAAAACCAGACAGGAGGAAGTAGAACATTTAACAAGGTACAATTAGGCACTAGTTGAGAGCAGAGTAGTAGCTGAACAAAGACAAGATGGATTGGACGTGAGTGCTTGATTTTAGAGGAGAAACTTGGCTGGCTGACCAAAGAAAAAATAGTAGGAGAGTGGGGTGGTAGAGAACCAGTGTGGCACAGGGAGGAGGGAGAGACAGGGTGAGCAGCCAGTAGAGCAGAACTGAAGAGGTCTGGACAAGAAAATGGGAGACCTAGGTGAGGAGTTGAAAAAGTTAGGAAGGGTGTGGAAAAGCAGGATTAGGGAGGATAAAGCAAAGAAGTTTAGCTAAAAAGATTATGAGTCTCCACTCTGTTTTCCTTCTGTTCTCCAAAGCCTGGGAGAGAACTGGGCTTCTTGAATGTGACTTTTATCCTGCAATCCATGACGATCTGTGAAACCCCTGGCAAGATGTCATCCATCTGGGTTTAAGCCTCATTCTGTAGATGGTCATCTTCTGCTGTTAGCAGAGGGCAGATGACAGCACTGTCATTGTGCTGGATGTTTGTGATACTTTATGGGGACTTTTTTCTAGTTATTAAAAAAAAATCTAAGTTACAGGCATCAAAGTTCTATCCTTAAAAGCACTGCTGAGGCTTTGATGCCAGGAAATTCCAAAAGTAATCTATTTAAAATTGGTAACTGTTAGTGTGCCATTTCCCATTTCTGCCACAGGATGTCACAGTTCCTCCATGTATGGTCCTGCCTATCACAGGCTCTAACTTGGGTGCCACCAGTTCCTGTATCCAAATGTGAACTGATGTAAAATGGGTTCAGACCCATCCAAGGTAATCCCTTGGATTCCTGTTCATTCCCTGTCCATTCCGTGTCTGTTCCACACGTGATTTACTATCTGTGTATAATAAACATCTTTTCCAGGTGTGTGATTCAAAAGAAGCAGGAAAGCAACAGCACAAGGCTGCAATGTTGTTGCTAAGTTTTTAATCCAGAATAAGGGAGCCTTCCTTCCAGCCAGCAAAGAGGAGGAGGAAGAAGATGTGATCACTATTCCCATCAGAAAGCAGAGGTAAGTCTCAAAGAGATGTGAGGAGACAGATGCTGTGAAATCTCCTGCTCTAAGGATTGAAACCTTGTCTATGTCTTGACATTTATCTGTAGTAAGGCATGGTGGCCACCGTGGAATACCTTGCTTATAACTTGTGACATCTTTTGTAAAAATGGCCTTGGAGTACAGATTGTGGTAAATGGAGCTTCACTAAGGTGAAGTCTGTGGTTAATTCGTGCTGTTTTTACTAAGAGCTGTGCTAAGAGAGGCATCTTTTGATACAACTGCTGAAATGGAAAAAAAAATAGATGAAAGTGTTTACAGGAGACCTGTTCTCTCTTGCCTTCTTTTTCTTAGTATGACTGTGGGCACATTTCCTGTATGTAGAGGTTTGAAAACAAACCAGTGAGAGACTGCAAGTCAGAAATACAATTTTAATAGGAAGAGGGGAAAAAAAATAAAATAGATGCAATAGTAGAAAAACCACTGACAGAGTCAGAATACAACCTGACACCCTGTTGGTCAGGGTGTTGGTAGCAGCCCAAATGAAGCGATCCTGTTGGAAGCGGTGATCCTATAGAAGGGTCTGGTCTCAGAAGGTCCAGCAGTGGCTGTGTAGCTCTCATCCTCTGGGAATCCAGTGGAAAAGGCTGCTTGTGGTGTTTGAAATCTCAGCTTATATCCAGGATGGAATGCTTGGTTCCTCCCTCTGGGCGGAGCATCTCACAATGGGATGATGTAATTTTGTCAGTCATGTGGCAAGGCCCTGATGGGCCATTAACAGAATATTGTCCGGAGGGAGGAGGCAAGGAACACTGCCCTCCTGGTTTCAACAGTTCATGTAGATGGTAATAGAATACACTGCAACCCAAGACAATGTAATAAAAGCAATATACAGATTAGGATAGACTAAAAAGTCAAAAGTTCAAAGGAAATTAAATAGTAGTACTTTGTGATCACAGTTAAAGAATTCACGTCAAAGCCGGCTAAAAGACTTCTGTAATGGTTTTGACTAGCACTTTAAAAATTTTTTAAAAAAGAAGGCAGAATTGAGGACATTTTCAGCCTATGGTTCAAATTGCAACAAAACCCCAATTTTACCAATATTTCGGGCATCCTCTGGAAGACACTTATATACTTCAATTTGATTGGATCAGCTTCTTAAATGATGGTTCTTAAAGAACAGAGATGACATTTGGATGATTTGCTGGTCTGTAGTCAGGCATGTTGTCTTGCCTCAGAAGGAAAAGGATCTTGGTTCTCACTCCTCTCATGTAATATTCAGAGGAATAAATGCCAATACCATTGTGTTAGCTTACAGGTTTCAAGTTTCAGTGTATTGTCACTTTCCCAGGGAGTGAATTTCTGTGCTTGTCTGATCTGAAGCAAGCATTGGGGACTCCTGATTTTCTGTGACTATTTTAGCCACTCCCTTCATAGAAATTAAATATCTGGACAGAAGAGCTATGGAGATTAATTTCAGCTTGTTATTATGACACAGTATAACTCTTCAATACACTACACTCTTATTTACTCTTAAACAATTAGTGCAACATAATCTTAATACAATCTATTAAAGCTTTCAACATTTACTTATCATCCTTTAATTGCAATCCACCAGATGAAGGTCAGGTGAGGGATAGCACACATCCAGGGGCCCAGGGTTTCAGGCCTACCAGAGATAAAAAGGTGAGGAAGCACTATCAGGAAACATGGGCCATTGGAAGAAAAAAACTAGAATCAGATGGGGTCTCAAGAGAGCCCTTTCAAGGACTGGAGAAGGATGTAGAAGTGTCACTTCCCTCATGTAAGAGAACACAGCCTGCACTCTCTTCAGTCTTGAAAGTTCCCCTATCTTTCCCCCTATCCTCTGTCTTTGCCTGCACCCACACAGTCCTTCTCAATTCACTTCCCGGTCTCACATGGTAGAGGCTGAACCAAACAGGATCTAGAGCATGTTATTGTTGTCTTGACATACCGACTATGAGAACATGATAAGAACTCAGCATCTATCATGTAGATCTGGAAACATCCTCTCTTCAATACTAAGTCTTTGCAGGGACCCCTAGGAGAGAACCAGACCTTGAATAATCCATTCTCATCTTAAATAATGGACTAGAGTAGTTCATGCCAGTCCATACAGGAAGCATGGAGTGAAATGTAGTGTTATAGAGAGTAAGTGCCAACCTAAGACAGTACTTAGATAAAATACTGCACAGCATATTGAAAACCAGGGCAAAATACTTAGAATAGTTTAGATGAAATTTTCTGCCATGTAGATGACATATGTTCCCATGTCACTTAACAAAAAAAATTGTAATCCAGATACATAATGTATTTAAGAAGATGTCAATGTAAATAGGCTCTCTTGAGAATCCCTCCACATGCATCTGGAGATGTCCTAATGCTTCTTAAAATCTGACCATTAGGCACTTGATAGTCATGTCCCATTGATTTTGGTGGGAGCCAGGATTCTAAAGATCCTTGAGAAGACGATCAGCAAGAACAGCAGAAGAAAACAAGTGCAAATGAATTAGGTGTTCAAAGCTGAAATCTAGAATGACCACTGATGTGAAAGAAATAGCTTCAGAATGACTGAATTTTCTACATTACCTAGCAACTTTGTGAAAAACAGCTGTGGAGATTCTAAACAGAATCAGAAGATAGGTGATGTTGCAGGCTCTTTATAAGCAGCTTGCAGCACTGCACAGTATGTGTCTTGATGCAGTATTTAAAAGAAGTGAGATGCTAGAATGTGAGTACATAGAAGTATGCAGCTACAGTCAGTGACATGTCAAATATGGAATGACTCATGTATTTGTAAATACTAATGATTCCTTCCAGGCTTCCAGTTAGGTCCTGCAGTTCACTGAGAATGTTAAAACATTTTCTGTAGTGGAGCTTCATACTTCATAAAATATGATCATGAGAGACTTGAATAGATTCAAACAAGCCAGATTTGCCACTGACACAGGCATCAAAATGGCATGCCATCAAGCAGAATAAAATTGTTAGTAGCAGAAACACTTACAGGGAAAAAAAAAAGAAGGACTAATTGAATGTGTGCAATGGAAAAGAAGTGGACCTACAGTTTTGCTGCTTCTCAATTGACTGACAGCTTAACACCATTCACCAGAGTTGAAGAAACACTGCCTGGTTTGCAGCAGAGCTGCTCAAAGGTTAGTATTAGTATTAGTATATCAAGTCTGTATTATGGAGGATTTTGTGGAAGTACAGTGAGATGTTTTTTTCTTCAATGCACAGGCTCCTTGACTTCAGTTCTGAATGAGGTTTTCTGTGATGTATAAGCACAGACCTTAGGCAGCATTTGGGGGTAACTAATTGGAGATGCATGCATGTAGCGGTACATAGTAACAGTGGTTCGGCCGTCTGATTCTGGTCAGTCCTGACAATTCATATAGGTCTTTTTGCAGAAATTTGAAAATCTTGCTCTTTCAAGTCATGAGAAGTGAGAGTCGAAGAGGTTTGCTCTTTGAAAAGATCTGTATAGGCAGCTGTCTCGGGTAACTGCAATATTGGGAAAAAAACTTCCCCATGGGTGACTAGTGTGTATCTGCTTCATGCCTAAGTGCTTTTAAACCTTGGCTCTTTTTTTCTGATTTTTATGTGAAAACAGTGAGTCTGACTGCAGTGTAGGGACAGTCCTTTGCAGATTCATGTCTTTTGGAGGACTAGTGATGTTATTTCCCAAATGCAGGTTAAAATTTTCTAAGTTACTAAGCATAGAGACTGTCAGAAAACAGACAGTTACCTTCTTCTGTCATGCTCTTTTGTTGTGTTGGTAACACATGCAGCCATTTGAGTGCAAACACCTGTCCTTCCCACAAGTCTGTGCAATGGGATTTATTCCAGAATCCTCAGATTTTCATGGGTGTTCCCTCCACAAAAGGGAACAACTGATCGGTCACCCCAGCAAGCACTGAAATAAGCCGGGCTGGGCTTTAAATGCACATTGAACACCAGCTGCTCCTTATCTGCATTGTGGAAAAGCTGCCACATGTCTCGTGTCTAAAGGCTCATAGTTCCTGCCTCCAACATATGTGGTACAGGCAGATTATTTTGTGTCACGGTACAAAACACCAGCTTCCTGGTTTTGCCTTATTACCAGGGAGATTGCACACTGAACTTGCTGATCTGGATTTTGCAAATTCCTAATCTTTACTAATATGTTTGGATGTGCTTTCAATGGACAGTGACAAGAAGGGGCATAATATGAAAGTGATGATAGTCCTAATCCTAGCACATACTGGTGAGAAATGTGCAGAAGACAATGTGAGGAAGGCATTAATATCTTTTAAGTTTATACCAAGGCTTGTAGGAAGGTCCCTGTTTTCTTTACTGGGGAGGGCAGGGCCAGAGTCCTGGTCCCAGCATGAGACCCCAGAATGTCTGGGATGCTGTGGGCCGAGTCTTGCTGTCAGAGACAGCATTCTGTTTTTTAAGTGGAAAGTGACATCATTCTTGCAAACTACCATCCATCTCCAGGCTGATGCTCTCAAGATTTGGCTGTATTTCTGGCAAGAGATGATCTGTTGCACTACTGGCTTTGTAGAGCATTCAAGAGACACAAAAGCCTTTAAAGTAATCTTGATTCTGCTCTTGTGTTTTTAAGGGCTTGTTTGCCAGTATGGAAAGAGACTTCTTCCATACTAACTTCCAAGGTGGTCTCCCGAGGAGGGGATGGTTCAGTCCTGTGGTACAGAATCCTTGTGTACAGAATTCATGCTGTAGTCCTGAAACATAAGGATTTACCTCTTCAGTCTGGAAGGAACTGGTACACTGCTTCTAGAAGTGATATCAGCCTAGTGAACCCCTTGCCTTCACCTAAGGGTGAATTTGAAGCTTAGAGGGGGTGTGAATAATCACCTTGGAGTCTCTTCCATTGTACTGGATTGGAGCTCAAGTCCTATCAGAAAGAGAAACTCTATCCTGTACTTGGGCAGTTAATGTAAGAGGCAACAGGGCCCTGACAAGACATCTTGCTCAGAGGTTCAAAGTTCTTTATTTTCACATTATCTAAGCATTGACACAAAACACAGACAACTTCTTTGACAATAAAACACAGCATATGGTAAACTGGGCTGCTGTAGCAGTGGCTGTCTTATGCTTATACTGAGTCAAAGACAAAAATATTTCTTTAGACTATATTGAACAGGTTTCTTTTTTCAAGATGATAAAGTGGTTCCCAGAATAGGCACTACATGGAAAATATCAAGATACCTGCAGCTCAGTTTCATCACACAAAATTTCCACAGCTTAGTTTACCTTCTATCATGCATGTCAGAAGTGTAAGAAATCTGGAAAACCCCAGACTACCCCAGACTGTTACTTTCAACTGACAGTGATAGGGACTTACCCAACCTAACAGTAACAATGAACGTAAATACATTTTTGAGGTTCCTGGAAAAATCTGTCCATTGGAGACAAGTACTTATTTTTTTGGACAACCATTCTTTTAGTGGGCTGAAACTGAAGACACCAGAAGCCAATGGCAAATGACTGCAGTGCCGCTGTGATGTTTACACATTATGAGCCACTGCTGTATGTTCTTCAATTCTGATAAAGGGCTGTACAGGGGAAATAATTTGGAAACCCATGACAGCTGGGCAGTCTCTCCCTATTTCACCCATCACTCTGAATCAAGAACTGTAAATGTCCAGTGCTTCTTGTAGTCCTTGTAATCTCCCATGTGGCACCAGGCTGCCAAATGATACGGTAGCTTGAGGGAGGGTCATTTCTCATTATCTCTTTCAGAGATTGAGATTTTCAGTGGATCTTTTTTACCGGGTACTTGTTCTGACAATTTTCCTGCAGTCTCATCTCAGTAGCCTGCCCTTAGCTATTCTTCTTTGACTGGTAGGTAAATCTGTTCATTCTGACACATAGCTCTCTAACATAATTCTTCTGCCACTGTCAGCAGGCAGAGGACAAATAGAAAACAAAAATCACCGAGTTAACAAGCAATTCTTACACACGATGCAATGTCAGAAGAGAAATGGCTGTGATTTCCTCTCTGCACTGTACTCCAAACTGGTGCAATCAGTATCAAAATGTGTTAACCATGCTTTAATGGCTATTCTCTGCCTTCTCCTCCCTTCCAGTCTCTGCCTTTTCATCCCACCAAGAAATGATTCCTTCTTCCACAGCAATTCTGTTACAAACTATTACCATGCAGGGAGCATGGCTAAAATAGCAGTGCTCCTCCTTAATCTATTTGGAAGGCTTCTAGAGTGGAGTGCTGCTTCCAGAGATATTTCGTCTTCAGAGGCCATACCTTTGTGCAGACCCATCTGAAGTCGTATCTCAAGATGACTAAAATTTAACCTCCCTCTGCCCTTGGTATTCCATAGCTTGGGCAAGAGTCTAAAATGTATTTTGTTTGGTCTCTTCCTGGTTTCTACAGGCCAAATCAATATCTTTCAAACTTTATTTTTAATATTAAAAAAAAAAAGTAAATAAAAGATACCCTTCAACTGCAGACTTGAGAAATCCTCTTGGAGGTTTTACTACAGTCTTTCCCTCAGAGTTTGTGTTGCTATCAACAGCTCTATCTAGGCCTTTGGAGAGTGGCCAGCAGATAAAGCTTTAGGAAGAAAAGACAAAGCTATTTAATTTTAAAGGAAAACATGCCTAGTATGTTTAATAAACTAGAAAAAAGTCACTGCTTTGGAGAACTGATGTGTGCTTTTGATAGATGTTTCAGTCTTGGCTTTTATCTTGCAGCACGTTTGTGTGAATTTGGGAAAATCGTATTTTGGTCAGTAAGTGCAACCTGTACATATTCGGATCATCACACCTGGCTGCATGGCCTCACAATGCACGTGTGCTGAACCAGGAGGCTGCATGGGTGCAGCTCACCTGAACAACCTTCCCAGACAAATGGCATAGTGGGGAACAGGCTGCTGAGCTGAGATCCATGGATAATTCAGTAGGTGGCTGATTAGGTGAGCGAGTGAGTGTTACATGGCAGTTTCTGCTCCTCCTTGTTCTTGTCAGTGTTCCTATGATTTTAGATCCCATTAGTACAAGATATAAACCGCCAGTTCTTTTTTGACTCTTGCAACACCCTGTTAAAAGGCACAGCAGCTGCATCCCAGTGGGCATATTCTTCTTTTCCCTTTACAAGGTCTCAGCAGTGTCACATCCACTGCTGTCCTGCCCTTCCCACATTACCTGTGTAGGGTATCCCTTTGGTCTGCAATGTGCCTGCCAGTCTATATATGTGCAAGTATCACGCTGGAGTCCTTAGGACTGGTGGAAGACACAAATGTAGCACGGGGAGGTGACAGACTATGGTCTAAGAGTCAAGCTGTGGCTTTTATGTGGCAGAGATCTAAAAGGTAAGAGTGGCTACTGATGCCTTGGTTTGGGACAGACTACAAAGGAAAAGCAGCTCTGTATTTTCTCCCTCATTGCCCATGCTGTTATCCACAAAAATCAGATTCGTTACCTGATGTGCAACAAACCAGTAATTACACACTTAAGAGAGACACTGATTATTTATTTTAGAGTTGTACAAGCCTGGGTGTTCCACAGTATTCCACAGATCAAGCACACCAACTACCAAAGCTTTTTACTATGTACACATTTTAGCAAACAAAGGAATTGGTATTCATTGGCTACAAGTTACATAGTTCTCTTATTAATTAGTAGTCTATCTTCTATTGGTTAATTGTCAGGAAAATTAATCCACAAACACCCGAGGTTCATGTCCAAAAGGGAGACAGGGGAGTCTTGTAACTTTATTTGAATAAATGGAGAGGTCATGGGCATTTCCCATGGGGCATCTCAAATTGTTAGAGGACGCAGCCTCCTTTTTATCCTAATTTCCTGGCCTCTCTTTCCTCTCTTTTTCTTCTCCTTTCCTCTCTTTCCCCATTGGCTGAGGTACTTGAGAGGTACAGACTTCCCAAATCGCTTACTACAAACCCCCTCTCTAATGTGTACCCCACTCTCCCCATTCTTTTCCTTGTGTCTCTGTTGTTTTTCTCTAAATCCAGGATTTTAGCACAGTCTTGAGTAACAGTCTGTGTCAATTAGTGGAATTCCTATGGAATTTATGGTTCCTGTCATTGCTTCTTCCACCTCTCAGTATCTGGCTATATCTACCATCAGGCCCACAGTTTGTTTGTAAAGACACCTCCTTCTCAATCCTTTCATTAATGATTTTCTCACTTTTCATGCTAACTAGTCTGCATGCTCAGTCTTCTACTTGAGTCAGTGGGTTTCTGGGCAGTGGTACATGAGTTGTACCTCCCCCTAACCAGAATTAACTTTTGCCCAGTCAGAGCTATTTTAACACAATTGCCGAGTTGGCTTTATTAGTTTCTTCCTTGTCTTGGGAGTTCTACCAGATGTCCTTGGGGCCCATAAATTTTGCATTCTTTCTGTCCACTATCAGTGGGCATCCCTCTTTCCAAGATTTGTTACCCTTCCCCCCAGGTCTGAAAACACTGAAGCATGTCAAGCCCTAAAGCTGAACAAGGCAATTCTACCAACAAGTAATTTGTCTTTCTAATATCTGGACAGCACTTGGAGTTTGTTAGCTGCTCTCTGTTTCACGGACTGAATCTCCTTTCTTATTGTTTAGGCTTGAAAGATACGAAGATCAAGCATCAGAGCACATCCTTTTGCAGCAATGCCAAGGGCTGGCCCGGCTGGCCCCCTGCCATGAAACCGCAAATAATGTTCCCAGTGATGACGACTGTGCTGTATCCCTGTAACCACCCCCACAAAGAACTGATGCTCTATTTTCCCCACTGGGTGAGTAGGAAAAAAGAGGTTTAGGTGGCTGGCCACAACTTTTAGCGTGGAGCCCGGCGCTGGCTGAGCCGAGGCCGCCACTTGCAGCTCTTGCTGACCGCGGCGAGTGAGCACTGCCCACTTCTGACAACGCCATTTTCCCTCCCCGCCGCCCGCTCTCTCCTTCCCCTTCTGGCTCATTCAGTACCCAGTGTCCCTGGGAAATGTCACTTTCGCCCCGCCGCTGCGTGGCAGCCCCCGCCCTCGCCCGGTGACGGCCATGGCCGCTGGGAGGAGCGGGAAGAGGCGGGGAGCCGGTGGGAGGAGGGCTCGGCGCCCACCCCTCCCAGCAGGCCGCGGGCCGGGAAGGGGCGGGCCGGGTTTCCCGGACGCAGCAGCGCCCACACGGCCGCCGCCGGCCCGTTCTCCCCGCGGGCTGAGGGTGCCGGAAACTGCGCGCCATGTCCTCGGTGGCCGCCGCCAGCTGCGACGGCAAGGGCGCGGGGGAGGCGCGGGAGGAGAAGAAGCCGCTGAAGCCCTGCTGCGCCTGCCCCGAGACCAAGAAGGCGAGGGACACCTGGTAGGGACCCGGCCCGACCTCCCCGCGGCGGCCCCTCCGCGCCCGGGCGTTCCCCGTTCCCGCCGGTGTGTGCGCCCTGCCCCGCCGGGCTTCCCTCCTGGCCCGCCCCCCCCTCCCTT
>VZRO01006666.1:351083-392437 GCA_013397915.1 Daphoenositta chrysoptera
GAGTTTGTGCCCCCGCCAGCGTGCGCTGGTGATTTTGGGGGCTCTCCCCACCCCGGACGGAAGTTGCTGAAGCATCCGAGGGAGGAGGGAGAGTGTGGAGAAGGAGAGGAAAGTGTCTTAAAAGGATAATTTAGAAACGAAGAGGTTAATACCTCATAGCTCCAGTTTAAAACAGGTTTCAAAGATCAGCTTTTAATGCTGCTTGTAAATCTTCCCTATTGTTGAGTGACTGAAGCAATACGTACCAGCAGGTGGTAGCGTCTTTATTGTTCATCTGATTATAAATTATGTTTTCATTTAAATAAAGCAAAATACTCTAGTTTTTTGGGTCTCGGAGGATGATATTTCCCACAGAAGCTCAAAATCTGACAGTGACCTATATAGCTGCATTGGTAATTATAGGCGTAGTCACGATCATAGGACCTATAAAATAGTATGACATGCACCCTCAAAATGGAGCTCCTTTGTCTATGACCGTGAATCTTTAAAGTTTAAAAATCTTTAATCTGATGACCCAGTTGTCTTTTTTTTTTTCCACTTTGCTGGTGATATAGATGGTGTTTGGTAGGTGACATAATACTGAACACTGTTTTTGCTAAATTTAGGGAAGCATGTTTAATTACATGGTAGAGTGAAGGTGAATTCAGGGCCCCCTAAGAAAAGGGTGGTAGGATGGATGTTACTGGTCAGATGGAGTTGCCGTGGGCAGCCAGGGGACATGTCCATGCTCATTGTAATAAAACCTAAGAAGAAAACTAAAGAACAGCTCTGATATTCAGCCAAAAAGCAAGCCTGAACTGCTTTTGTGGTATACATGATAGACCAACAATGAGAGCTCTTATTGGATGGATGAGTAACATCAAAAGTTACCATATATGGTGAATAATTTTTTCAACAATAGCGGGACAGGTGTTTTGTTTTGTTTTTCTTTTTGCTTCAGGGTCCCTAAATAGCAGCTGAAGTTGGACTAAAATACCATTTGTTGGTCAACTTATTCTGTATTGGTCTCTCACTGAGGAAATTTTGTTGCTCCCCTACTGAATGATTTGAAACCGGCAAGCTCAGCACACTTGATGTGACAGCCTTGTGTTGTGTAACAAATCCCCATCTGGGCTTGCCCAGAATAGACCCTGAACTAATAGGAAGTTCTGTTATGCCTGTTGTCAGAGTTTTTGGTGCACAGCTCCAGACTTGGGTAACTTTTGGGATAGTTTTATACTTCCCAAAACAGCACTACCCTGGACAGGATAGATACAAAAATATATCTTTCAACCCTAATAGGGATTTTTAACAGTCCCCAACAGTTTGTCAGTTCTGTTTCTTTGACTAAAAGTAAGTGAACATTTTATTGCTGAACCCCGGAAATCTTCTTGTTTTGCAGCATTATTGAAAAGGGGGAAGAAAATTGTGGGCACCTGATTGAAGCTCACAAAGAGTGTATGAGAGCTCTGGGCTTCAAGATCTGAGTGAGATGAGCAGGACTGAATGGGGTGAGTATATCCTTCACTATCTCTGCCTCTGAAGTGCCCTGGCACCTCAGCTGGTGCCACTGGAAGGCCCAGAGTGTTCATGGTGTCGTCGTCCTTAGGAGAGAGAAGGCAGAGCAGTCCTGGTGGACACTAGAGTCAGCACTGCTGTCCCAGTGAGGGTGGTGAAGCCTTTGGCAGTACACAGCCTCTGTGGGTCACCCTTCAGCAGTAGAGAATAGTGCTGCCTGTGTTGTCTTCTAATAGATCCAAACCTCAATTTAGATATCTGATGCTAGGGCACATGGGAGTTGTTTTTTGTGGGTTTGCGCTGGTGTTTTTTTGTTGCCTGTGGAACTGTTGCTCAATATCCAGTGGAAATCCAATGTTTTGTGAAGCTGTGTTTCCTTTTTCTTCTAGATGATGTCTTTGGTGTGACTGTGTTCTGGAAAGCTGCCACATAAATTATTTCTGCAAGTTACTTCAAAGAAGAAATATAAACAATGTATTTATAAAGAGTCTTTAATGATAGAGTATGCATCCCATCTGTAGCTTTTGCACTGTTAGCTCTTGACCACTGCTATAGAAAATATATTTTTTCCTCTTAATAAAAGTCTGAAAATTACCAATGTTCTGACTTCTGTTTCTTTTTAAGTAAAGAAATGACAGTGCCCTCTTTCCTGAAAACAGTGTGCTGTAGGAAAGAGAGAATGAGAAAAGCCTGCTTAATCATTAACACAGGAACACTGATTACTGTGGTGGTGTGGTTGAACAGGGAGGACTTTGGTGGGTTTTCCCACTGATGCAAACTGTAAAATCGTGTTAGTAACATTGCCCTCTTAGAGCTTTCAGCAGTCATGCTGAAGCTTGCAATGCTGTTTGTGACAGTAGCTGTAACTATGTTTGTACAAAGGCAACCACAGTCTTGTGAAATGAACCTCCTTAGAGTCAAAACTGTATTTGATTTCTCCTGGTCGAATTCTTCTGACGGTTTTTGAATACCATAACCCAGCTTCATTCTTAATAATAAAAAATTAGGTACTCCCCTATTAGGTAGGGAATTGGGTATCAAACTCAACTTGAGCCAGTAGTTCTTCAAGGGAGAGGGAGCAGAGGATTGCTCCCTGTAACTGCAAGTGACTTGTATGTACAGGTTACTTGCCTGAAAGTTAAAGTTTTTCTTATGCTGAGTTTTTGTTGTGTTGGTCTTGTGCCAGGCATACATCAGCTTTTGTTTTCTGGCTTCTTTTTTCACTCGTATGAGATGATGGAGCGTGGTTGTTGCCTTTGATTCCTTCTCACAGAGAAAAATTAGGTGCAATTGCTGGTTTGTTACACATGTGGGGCTTTTTTGGCTTCATACTATGTAATTGTGCAACCATAATGTTGTTCTTCCTGTGGTGAGTTGACTTTCCTGAAGACAGTATTGCCAACTACTTTTTTTCCTGATGAGTTTTCTCTTCGGAAACTGAAGATACGAAATCTGAGCTTTGTCTTGATTTTTCTCTTGGATTTGATCCTGCTGGAGGTGTGGGTGTTGTCATGATCGTTTCTCTGCCTGCAGGGCCCTGCGTGTGCTGAGCTAGCAGTCGCTTTTGACTGTGAACATTTAGTATGTGACACTTGGTGCTGCCTGTGCTGAGACACATAAGCTGTGTGAGGAGAGTTTAGACTCTTCCTCTGGGAATGTTTTGTGAAGCTTGTGTCTTGAGGCAAGAGTTGTGCCCATGCTGGCTTTCAGCCTCAGGGTAGGGATGCAGGTGTGGCTCTGGCAGAAAGCATTGAAAGCTGCCTGTGGCACTGTAGCTGTTTGAGGACCAGGACCTGGTGCTGTTCTTCGTGTTTATTATTGTCTTGAGGTAGAAACTTGAATAAAGTAATTTCTTGTTGAACCATTGTGTGTCAGAGCTTGAACTGAAGAGAATGCTAAAAGGTAGATGAGCACCAGCTTTGTGGGAGCATGGTCTGGGTAAACTGTGGAAATGGTGCCACAGAATACAGCAGGGCAGGGAGTGGCCAGGTGAGAATGGAGTGCTGTTTATATCAGGTCAAGAAAAGAAAAAAACATACTCCAGCACAATTTTACACAAATTCTATTCATTAAAGATTTGGGCTGTTTAGACCTCCATGAGAGTAAAAACATGGCAAGTACTTTAGAAAGTTTTTGGAAATAAGATGAGTGGTGTGTTGATGTACATGTGTTCAACATGCACAGAAAGGATACTGGACAACTCTATACTTAAAGCAACAACGGAAGAACCTTGTAGTCAAATCAAATTCCTTGCTGAGCAGCTTAATTTCTTACTATGGTATTCCATGGTGTGGATTCAGAGCTTCATTCAGGGAGTGGGAGTTCCTGTGTTACTACTCACTCACGGTGTTGGTGCCAGACACTGCCCTGCACAGGCTGGTGGGTACCTTGAGGGTGTGAAACATGGCAGTAGCAGGAAACTTGATTAAACTATAGAGCAGTACAACTAGATACAGCACACACCATCTTTGAACCTCTGTGATTCACTGTGAGTTTGTCTGGAGTAGGCTTGAGACCTTCCCCAACAGTTGTAAATCAAATGTGGATATTTTGGATTTATTTGTGTGTAAGTAACAGTTTTGCAGACTAATGCCAGCAATGCATTATATAATAAATCAAAAAAGAGGTGTCTGATTATGCCCTTTCTGACTTCAAACCACCAAGGTCTTAGTGTCCTCAACACAGATGATAGAACTAGTTTTCAGCTTATGGGATCAGTAGTGAACCTGTAGACTTCCTAAGGGATGGACAAAATAACCAGTCATTCAGCTGCTGTGAGATTTGGGACCGATAATCTCTGTGTTGTGTGGCTCTCAAGGACACAGGATTTATTTGCCAAACATAGTTCAGGCTGTACCTGCATTGCATCATTACAATGCAGCTAAATACTAAGTGCTACTGGTTGAGTCCATTTTAAGTGGGGAAATCAGTGAAGTACCTGTTTCCACACTGCCTGTTTCAGTGCTGGGAAGCTTGACATGTCTATTTTTCTTCTTCACAAACATATCTTGTAGTAATGCTTATGTGTTTACTTCCAGGGAAGGGTCTTAATGCTGCTCAAGTGTTTTCTAAGAACTTGCTATCTTCACTTCAAATTGTTTTCAACTTTGGTATGGCCCTTTCCCATTGAATCAGTATTAGCTTTTGAACACTCATGTTGGATGAACCAGCATCCCTGGATGGAAGGCACTTACTCTAATCCAAGGCAAGGCATGAAAATAAAATATCTCTTTGGCAGTAAGAGGGATTTTTTACTTTTGCTGGTGGAAAACTGAAAGTGCTGTGCAGATGAGCTCTATAGTCATGGTACTGTCAAGGCAGAAAGGACGATTTAGTCTTGGTGGTTCAATCACTTTACAAATCTTTCTTTTAGAAATTTGGATCTGAAAACACTAAATTAATCTCTAGTGTGTGCGCCGAGATCTACCTTGTAAAATGCTGTATCATTCTCTCTACAATGTCACATTGGGACCCAGCAGAAAAGTTGTATTGTTTCTAATGAGAGCTTTGTTCTGTTATTGCTGTGGGTTGAAAGCTTCCTGTCTGCCTTCCACAGGGAGGTCACAACAGGTCGTCTTCACCCACAGTGCTGGCTCTGGCATCACTGCAACACCACTGTTTATGTTCTGGAAGATGTCAGATGAAGGACTTTCTTTGTCCTAATAAGTCATTAACATTGTGTTCCAGTTTATTTTCTGCTCAGGAATTTACCTAACTGAAGAATGAAATTAGTAACTTCCTTTTCTTCCACTTTCTTTGATGTTGCTGCAAAAGGGTTTTGGTAGTATGAAAATGTAGGAGAAATTGCAATGGTGCTTCTCAGGATGCTTCCTCTAATGTAGTTCTACATCTCTATTCATAGCAGTTCAGTTTTGTCTCACAGATCTTATGTAAAGTATCCTCCTCCTAAGTGCTCAAAATCTTGACATCCCAACTCCCCATTTTATCAGATGTCACCCTATCTTGGAGAGAAGGCTCCTTATAATATGGATTTTTTTGCAGAGGCCTAAAGGTGGACAAGTTGTTCTTGGGATCATATTGCAAGTATAAGGCAATCATATGAAAAACAGAACCTGGATCCCAAGATTTTTATTGCAGTGCTTTGGCTATAAGATCATCCTTCCTGCTTTGCAGAGAAGGTTGAGAGAAAGTTCTTAATTTCCCCGTAACTCTTGCAGATGGATATTGTTCTGCTTCCGTAGGTGGGATTTATTTCTTCGCTTAGTTAAGGGGCCACTGAAGACCAGGTTCCCTGTTTCATTTTACCCTTAACAGAAAGCACCTTTCTGAATGGACTGTACTCACCCTGTGCAAAGCTTAATTTATCTTCTTTGCTTCCCACATGGCAACGTGCCAGGATGGCTGTTAGGAGCCATGCAGCTCCGTATTGCACGTGGCCTAATCATTGCAGAAATAAGATTGTAGTGGCTAAGACCATGGTGAATTCCTTAGGGTTGCCATAAAGCATTGCTGCAGCCTTTCCTGGAGACAGTGTTATTCCAGAGCGCTATTAGTAGGAGAGGCGATTAGTGTGGCTTTAACTGAATGGTGCCAATGGGAATGGTATGTTAGGCAGGGCAGCTGCAAGCTCGGCCTGAAACACAACCACCCTTGAAACCCTATCTCTACCCCACTGACCCGGGCAGGCTGACTTCATACTGTGTTGGGAGACCACGTGGGCTGCATCAATGCCTGAAATGTAACTGCATCCTGGCACTGGGGCATATCCTGCCTCTGTGACTGATAACGTGTTACTTGAAGCAGAGGAGGAATTGCATTTATGCATGTTTTGTGTAGCTGACCATGGAGGACTGACCTCAAAGGCTTCCTCTTGTGCCTGTGTCCTGGATTACCTGAGTGGGAAGTCTTGGCTGTCCTCTTTGGGCTAAATGAACGTCTGGGGCGGGTTCCAAATAGCTATTAAAAAAATGAAAACGTGAGATGGTGTTTCTCAAGGGTGCTTCCCAACAGAGCCTGTAATCCCTCAACTAGGATTTCCCCACAAAACATGCTTCCAAGTGTTACACACTCACAAAGCTTTTGGCAGGATAGTCTCGTCTTCATGATAGGGGAAACTGGGTGCCAGAGGCTTGTTTGCTGTAGTTTTATCCCTTGCACTCACAGTTCTCTGGCAATGCAGAGCTTTTCCTTGTGCCCCTTGATCTAAAACACCCCATGAGAGGGAGCTCCCTGGAGGAAGGGGGGGCTGTAATGCACCTGGAAAGCATTCACTGAGAGCCAGACTCTCTTTTTATGCTAAGTCCCTGCCACGGCTATGAGCCACAGTGGAAAAAAGGGGTGACCTTTTTCTTTTATTGTGCTGGGTGAAAGTCACTCTCTCACAGGAGCGCAGAGTGCTGGAGAGCCCGATGTGTGACTGGAGCTCTCCGTGATAAGCTGGTTGGTTTTCCTTCTCCTTTCCCCTCCTCGCGCTGCGCTGGGCTTATCTGGCCGCCTGAGTTATGTTAAGTAGCGGGTGCATGCTTGCTCTCTGTTCTCCTCGCTGCTTTTGCTCCTTGGATTTCAATTCCAAACATGGTTATCCATTTGGGGTCTCTCTCCGTTCCACTGCCAAGAGATACACATTCCACACTCAGCACCAGCTCCCTCTGCTGCTCTCTCACGGTCGCTATTCCATTTGCTGGAGCGCAGGCGAGACAGTGCAAGGAGATTTCTGTCCTGTCTCTGAGTTTTCCAGCTAATGTCCTCTACTCTTTTTTTGACTGAGTTCTTTTGGCTTCACATTTGCCAACTTCTTTTCTCACCATTGTGGCTAAGANCTCACGGTCGCTATTCCATTTGCTGGAGCGCAGGCGAGACAGACAGTGCAAGGAGATTTCTGTCCTGTCTCTGAGTTTTCCAGCTAATGTCCTCTACTCTTTTTTTGACTGAGTTCTTTTGGCTTCACATTTGCCCACTTCTTTTCTCACCATTGTGGCTAAGAAGGGAGCCAGCCGACAGTTTGTGAGCCACAAAGAGGAGAAGCGAACCCTTTTGGATTTTTTCGGGTGCAAAAACATTTGGCAGCACTTTGTTAACATGTCGCTCTGAAGCACTGCTGTGGGACCAGACAGTGCTCAGGAGGAAGAGGAGGAAGAACAGCTACCCAGCAGCCCTGGTTTCAAACCTCTGCAGCACCCTTTGTGTATGACAATTCATTTTGAGCACAGGACAGCTGGGGAGGGTGGGGAGTGGGGAAGGATGAGCGCAAACAGCCCCTCTTGGGACCAGGCTGTTCTCCGGTCTCCGGTGTGTGATGCCTGGAAGGAGATTATGGAGGAAGCAGCCTATCAGCTGGCCAGCTGCATTGTCCTCCTAGGTTACATGGGGGGAAGTGGCATCTTTGGGTCCCTCTATATCTTTGGCCTCCTGGCCCCAGGTTACTTGTGCTATGCTCTGTGGGGCTGGCTGAGCGCTTGTGGGCTGGATATCTTCATCTGGAACATGCTGCTGGTACTCGCCTGCTTGCTTCAGCTGGCTCACCTGGCTTACCGGCTCCGCAGAAACTCCATCCCGGAAGAGTTTGACCTCCTCTACAAGACCATGTACCTGCCCTTGCAGGTGCCCCTGGAAGTCTTCAAAGAAATTGTGAAGTGCTGTGAAGAGCAGGTCCAGTCGCTAGTCAGAGACCAGAATTACGCGGTGGAGGGCAAGACACCCATTGACTGCCTCTCGTTGCTGCTGTCTGGCAGGTAAAGGCTCCCCTCTTTCTGAACAAAGTCTGACAGCAAAGCGCTGTGGCTTATTGTTGTATTATCATCCTCTGTAGAAACTGGGGTGAGGATTGTTTCCTTCCTCTGAAAAGGATCTGAGATATGCATCAGTTTGTTGGGGAAGGGGGAAATTTGCTTTTTGAGGGGTTAGTTTTCTTTTGTTTTTCTAACTTAAAACTATTTCAGGGAATGGTTTGCAGACTCAAGCTATGGGCAATGAAGTGGCCAGCTCAGCCTTACCTGTGATACTTTTGATGAATCCTTACCCCTTTCTCTGTCATTTTGAAGTGATCTTATTTCTCATGGGAGCAGACTGGCTGTGAGAAAGTATTTCTCAAGGCAGGAGGGCAGTGTCTGGACCTGTGGGGGTACCAGGCACACCTCTGTGATGTGAAGAGCTGGGTGCTGAGTGTGCTGAGGCCTCAGTTCACCTGCTCTCCCTGGCCAGCAGGGTTCAGGGAGAAGTTCTGTTCCCAACACCCCAACCCTCAGGGCTTTGACATTTTTCACTTTGAGCATCGTTTCATCGAAAGAGAGAGTATTCTCCTGTGGTGGATCCTGCCTAATCAGGTGTCTTTCTTTCCCTGTGCTGTCAAGCATTTGTGATACTCCTTCCTCTGGACCACCAAAGAGAACCTCAGGGACCTCTAGACAGTCGCACTGGAGATTTGATTGAATGCACTGTGCTGATCAAGTACTGGCATTTGTTCACCTGAGATCCTGTGGCATGCCTTTAGCTGCATATCCACTTAACGATTTGCAAAATCCACATGCATACAAGTAGCAATAGTGTTGGCTTCCAGGCTGCTGCCAGGAACTTGGTGATAAGGTTACATAAGAATGGGAAAGGAAGATCTCTAAATAGGAGCAGTGCTGAGCTGCAGGAGGTGTGTCTCACAAGGATTTTCCTTTGGGAATACGAACTGGGGCCCATGTTTTACTGCAGTGGCCAATCCTCTCTGGTGAGAGAGAGAAAGAAAATGTGCAAAGAAGAATGGCTGACCTTCCTTTTTTTGTGTGTTGGTCCCGTTTCTAAGATGTGTTGAGAGCACCCTGGGACCACCAGGATGTTGAATGGCAAAGCACTGCAAGGAAATTTGGTATGTGCGTTTTCATTAGCACTTCCCCTTACCAAACATCTCTGCTGAGCAGCTGGCTCTGAAGTTTACTGTATCTGCAAATAATATTGATGGGGAAGAGTCTGTGCTGTCTTGACCTGCACTGGATAATGTGATGCTGCTCTGTGGGCATGGAAGTGCTGCAACAGACAGGTGGTGATGGTGGGTGGTTGTTGGGCTCTCTTTTGCAGTGAGAACTGTGCATTTTGGCTGGTATAGGATACTCCATGGTGATGGGAATGGATTAACATTTCCTGGTACCCACTCTATTGCCTTGTGAGGTTCTTGCTGACCCAGCAGAGCATTGCTGCTATTACAGTGCTCTCTCTTAAACTGAACAAGTGGGGTCTTGAAAATGCAGAATATGCCTGGATTAGGAAATGGGCCTTGCAGTCCTTGACCCTTCCAGGCAGCACTGCCAGCTGAGTAGAAGCCAAATGTGAACTTGTAACTCCTGAAGGCAAGAATTGCCTTTGTGCAATCGTATAACAGGGGTACATGGTGACAGGAAAGCAAGAGGCCCCAAGTTTGGTGATGCAAAGCTATGAATAGAACTCCAGAGTGCCCTGCCATTGTCCTTGCTCCAGGCCTGTACAGGTCTTTACAGCAGAGCTGAGTGCATGTTTGACCTTGACACTGGCAGGCAATTTTAGCAAAAGTAGGTTAAAGGGGATACTCAGAAGGCCAAGAGAAAGTGAGCAGTAATGTGCAGCAAACCATGAGCTCACAGGGCGATCTGTCAGGAACCCTGGGCAGCGTGATTTTGGGGGATTCTAAGTCTAATGACTTCCCAATATCAAGACAGGGGATGCCCCTGTGCAATCCTGGGAACAGGAGGAAGATACAAGTATGAAGAGACACGGGCTGGCTTAGAAGTACCTAGAAAGCAGCAGCAGTCCTGTGGGCTGAAAAGTTTTGGGTTAGGACTAAGCATTGCACCTGTGAGGGCTGTCTTTGTAGCAAGAAACAGAAAACAGATGGAGTATGGGGAAGTGGCAGCAAATAGTTTCCCACAGATAAAGGAGGGATAAGCTCATCAGTAAAGCACCTGCAGCTGTTCCAAGAGGGTATGAGACATGTGTGAGACAAGTATTTCTTGTGTGAGCTATCAGGTTTGTGTGACATCTGTTTTGTGGCCTAAGCCTGTGTGCCTCACCTGTCCTCTGCAGGATCCGAGTGTGCCAGGATGGACAATTCCTTCACTACGTCTTTCCATACCAGTTCCTGGATTCTCCAGAATGGGAGTCGCTGCGACCCTCTGAGGAAGGAACTTTCCAGGTAACCCCAGCTCAGCTTTGCTCCTTGCTGCTTTGCTGCATGTTTGAGAAGGGGATGGAGAGGCCTCATTGTGTCATTCAAAGCTGACCAGGAATACTTTCCTCCCTTTCCTGGTGGTTTAGCCAGCACAGGATTGTGTGATCAGCTGTTCTGAAGACCTCAGGGCATGCTCCTACTATCTGCTGATAGAAAGGAGGGTGGAGCATGGTGCTCCTTCCAGTTTATCAGGGAATTGAGGTGTCAGATTGCTGGCTCTTTTCCATTTTGGTGTTCCTCGTGCTTGTACTGATGCAGTTGCCCTGCACGCTGCTAGCAGGATGCATTCTGCTAGCATCAGGATGGCAGCTGTGGCAATATGCAGCAATGATGTAAATCCATAAACATCCTCACAGAAGTTTCAGATGGTCATAATGTTTTGGGTGGAGAAGCAGAAAGGATGATTTGCAGCCCAATATGGTTCTTTCTGAGCAGGAGGATCCCCTGCTGAGAGGCCAGACAAATTTTCATTTGCAGCAACTGTAAGTATTTTGGCCTTGCTGTCAACACCCCACAGTGTTTCTTTGGCTTTCCTTCTGGAGAGGATTACTTAAGCCTACACCCCTCTGTCTTCAACTCACATCCCAGGATTGCCTTATACCTGTCAGGATGTCAATCTTGATTATGTCAGGGCATATGAGGAAGGATTTTGCTAATCCCTTAGGAGCGTGGGACGGTCATGAGGGAATGATGCTTTCTCATGAGGGTAGCCCCAAGCAGACATGGTTAAACCAGGGCAACTCTCCAAATCTGCTTTCCTAGGGTATGAATTTGGCTCATGTCTGAAAGGGTCACAGTGATTGCTCCTGAAAACAGTGCCATCGCCAGTGGTTATGGCTGCAGGAAATAGCTGGCTGTGTGACTGTGGCACAGAGCTACAGATTGTGAGCAGAAATAGAGATGTCAGACCAAGGTAATGAAGTAGAAAAGGCAAGAACAGCATGGCTGTGCTAGGGCTGGTGGTATCTCATGTTTTGCACAGGTCTTCAATCTGGCAGCAGACTGCTGCTAGCTCCTGGGCTGTATTTGCCCAAGAATCCAGCAGGAAGAGTGATGGCTGCCCAGTGCTGCAGGCAGGGAAATGGCTGACTGCAGTGGCTGACTGCAGGCGTGCATCCTGTAAAGACATCCACAGCATTTTCAGAGCTAATTTCCATGGAACTGAATTTTCCCAGACCTCCTGAGGGTCTTTATCTGTGGTGCGTGAGACAGCTTGGGAGCAGGCTGGTGCCAGGCTGCACCAGCCCAGCCAGCACCACGCTCTTGGCATCTCTCCTCCTCTGCAAGACAGGGCTGGTCAGTGAGGTCAGCTGTGCCTGGCACCAGGATGGGGAGGTAGAGCCCTAGGTAGGGAAGGCCACGTGGTGGAAATGTCTAAATGCCATGTCTGCTTACTGAGGAGCATGAAGAAGTAGCAGCTGTGTGAGACCAGCAGTCATCAGGTGTGGCTTGACCAGTCCATGTGCCTGGAAGGACCTTACTCTTGATGGCCATGCTTAACCATGGTGATGTACTGCTTTTGGCAGCTGTTTAACCCACTAGTCCTTCTCACCTGAGTAGTTAATAAAACTCTCTAACTTATCTCAACCTTATTCCTAGCAACACAATAATTTGATTTTAAAAGTGCATGTTGGACTCTGGGTCTTTGCTGGAGGAGGGCATGGAAGGTTTTTCTTGCCCAAGGTTTTTCTTTCCCCATGGCTCTCTGGATTGAACAGTTTCAGTTCTGAGCCTGCTGAAAAATGGCAGAAGCATGACTTGGTCTACAAGAATAGCTGGTTTCCTTGAGCTTTCTGCTTTGGCTGTCTGCTTCCCACAGGACTGCTGGATCCCAGTGCCTGAAGGAGTTTGGTTTCAGGGCTGGCACTTTCCCCCAGAAGGCTGAATTACAGGCTCTTGCTGATGCCGGAGCACTTGTGTCAGAGGGGATTCATGAGTGAAATCCGTCTTGCTGTCCTGGTTAGGTTGCAGGTTTGCTTATTGCATCTCAATCCCTCACAAGAAGGGATCACTTTTGATCACTGTGCCAGAAGTTGGTTAGGAAAATGAGATTCTGGTCATTTCAATTTCCATGTGACCCTTCTTTTTGCTTGTCTGGCCTGGGAAGGTTCTCAGGTTTTATCTCCTATATTTCTTTCATCAGACAGCTGTTTGCTGGGCAATGGCATTAAATATCAAACCCAAGGACATACACACGCGGCCAAGCCATGTTCAGCTTCCCAGTGGCCCTCTGCCATGGAGGCTGACCAAGGAGACCCCTGGGTATAGAGTGAAAGGGAGCCCCCAGGATATTTCGGCTCTGGCACTTGTTCGCATGCCAGCGTCTCCATTACACTCGGATGTTCTTCTTTGGCCCAGGGCAGTTTGACCCTTCCTGCATTTCTTGTCTTTATTATTATTATTTATTACAATATACACACACTTGCGTACTATATAATGTTTTTTACTGGAATTAGTCTTGTCCTTCAGCTAGGAGGAAAAAGTCTCTTCTTACATTGTCAAAACATGAAGCAATACGAAACCTTCTCTAAAATCAATCCAATAAACGCTCATGAGTGTTCTACATATACATGAACACATGTACAATATACATTTTTATTTCCTCTCTCACTGAACTGTGCTTCAGTGTCCTTCAAGGCTATACAGCCCTACAGAGTCCAGCAGAACTGCTGAGACAGGATGTCCCTCTAGCACAGGATGACCAGGCAAGCCTTTCAGGTGGTCCTTCCAGCATTCAGGGCCTTCTTGGAGCAGGGCATGTGGGGCTGTGCAACCCAGCAGCAAAATGGGTCAGCAGCCTCCCCCAGGGCTACTTGCCAGCAACTCCAGCTGGCTGGGCAGGCAAAAACATCTCCCTCTGTAGCATTTCTGTGAAGGGACAGGGGTGTCTGTGCTGCCCTGTTCATTTCAGCTACATCCCTCAGACATCAATAGGGAGCATCATTTGAAAGCAAGAGGGTGAAACTTAGCCATCCATGTGGCTGGGTTAAATGAGGACATGGTACTAATTGCATAGGAAAATGGGGTCTTTGCCTCCTTAGGGAGAGGAAACAGCAGCAGGTAAGTATTTATCTGGTTGTTCAACCAGGACAATCTGGCTCTCCAGCCCCACCATCTCCAAGGACAATTGGCATCAAAGGGGCTGAGGGCCTTCCCTGGAGTGAAGCACATGGCTCCAAGGTGGGTGACCCCCGCCCAGGCAGTGGGACTTACTCCTCTCACTCCCTGCCCCACAGGTCACGCTGACAGCGGAGACCGATTGCAGCTACATCACCTGGCCGAGGAAGAAGCTGTACCTCCTCCTGAGGAAGGACCGCTACATTGCCCGGCTCTTCTCCTCCCATCTGGGCTATGACATCTCAGAGAAGCTCTACTCTCTCAACGAGAAGCTCTTCGCCAAGTTTGGCCTTCGCTTCGACATCCGCTTGCCCAGCCTCTACCACATCCTTGGGCCAGCCTCCTCTGAGGGGGAGTCGGAGGACTGTGAGGAGCTGCTGCCTGGCTCTGGCCAGGCCAGTGTCTCTGAGCCGCCGCCGCAGCCGCCGCCACCGCCGCCACCTCCGGCTCCGCGCCCCCGGGCATCCCGGCCCGACAGTGACCTGCTGGGTGAGGACTCCACCAGTCTTGTCTTGGAAGATTTTGCTGAGTTGCCGGGGTCTTTTATGGACTATGTGAGCGAAGGGGAGTATATGAAGTGAGGGCACTCCTGGCGCGGGCACACCTCACCCTGTGTGGGACCCTCGCGTAAGTACCCAGTTGCAGAGCAAGTCTTTCCCGTGGTGCACCTGCCTGGACAGAACAGTGGCCCCCATTTGCCATGGGTTTGCACCTCTGCAATGGTTTTTGGCCTACTGCCCTAAGGAATTCCAGAAGGTGGGCTCAAGCCATGTGGTTTTCTTAAGGAGATGCATCAGGGCAGAAGCTTGACTCCAGGCACCAGTTGTACTGTGGGGTAGAAGGGCCAGTAACCTGGCCATAGAGAGCTCTTCCCTGCCCAGTTCTCTCCCCATCCCTCAGGAGAGGCAGAAAAACTGAAATGGTGTCCAGGCTGGCAGGTCGTACACGAGTGGTCACAGGGACCTTGAGGTAGAGCTGTGCCAGGAGATACTCCAGTATAGAGCTGAGCAAGAGCTCTGCAGGTGAGAGAGCCCACATCCCAGAAGATGCCAACAGGACTAGAAACAGCTCCAAGGTTTATAGGCAATTGGTAGCCAGGAGTTCCTATAAACCCTGCAAGTGCTCAGTCTGGTCAGGGGGAGAAAGCTCAGAGTCCTCTGCCCACCACAGCTCATCCCAGCATTTGATCTGTCCTCCTTGTTTCTGCTGAGATCCATCTCTGCCAGAACAGTAAGGTAGTGAAAAGTCTGCCCTGGGTGGTATAGGTCTTGCCTCCAGTCACCCTGGGTGGACTGACAGGCTAAACATTGTTTTAAGATGCCCCAGACTCTGCTTTCCGGTGAGTGAGAATGAGCTACTCTCTTCCAGAATGTCAGCTCCTTACTCCAGAGGGGAAAAACATTCCTGTGCCTGGTGGCTGTTGGGGCAGAGGAGCAATGCAGGCAAACAGAAATATATGGGAGAGTGGCTTGTGCTTGAAATTCAAATCCAAGTGGCCAAGACAGAAATTCCACCCTCAGCTACTTTTAGCTAGCCACTGCATGCCAGCTGCTGCACACCAGCTGCAGACCCCAAAATGTGCATTCCTGCTGCCGCCCCACAATAATCCGGCTGCCAGGCACCAAGCTTGGGACTGGGAGTTCTGTCCTAGAAGTGACCCCTGCCCGTGTCCCAGTTGGATCTGCATGGCAGGGAGGAAGTCGCAGGTCTGGGCTGCAGCTGGGGAGGCTGTGTTCCATCAGGCAGCCTTGAACACAGTGCAACATTGCATCTGGCTCTTCTCTGTGCCTGCTGGGGTCTACTTCTACCTGTGGTGTGGACTCAGTGGCAGGGAGCATTGACTCCTGGCATGAGCCCTGACAAGTCTGCAGTATTCTTCATATTACCTGGGATATGAAGAAAGTGGCCAGGGAAAGAACAAGCGTATTTGGTTTTGGCTGAATCAGATAAAGAGTCAGCAAGAGTTTTGATTAGGGTTTTGTTGTTGGGATTGTTTGTTTGGATTTGTATGGTTGTTTTCTTTTTTAAGGAGGCACAGAGAGAAAAAAAAAATCCACATTTGTCCTAGGAATGTGAAGTCCCCAGTTTTGCTGGTAGGCTGCGGGAGATATGAATTTGCAGCTTTTTCAGTCCTTACTTGGAGATGCAGGAATGCTGAATCACTTATGAGACAGCCATCCTCCTAGCTGTCACGAGTGTCTGTGAGAACATGCAATTGCAAGTGAATGCAAGTAGTGTTGTAAACATGGTGAAGTCACTTTGCCTGTGCTTTGATTCTATTTTGCCTTCTCAGAATGAGGATATCCATTCTCAGATCATTGGTAGAATTCTCCTAGTTGATCAAGCTCAATAAAACCAGAATTTCAAATGCAATTTAAAAAGGAAGGAGCAAGTAACACTGTAGCTTTTTTTGGAAAATTTCAACCTATTTTTGGCAGTGAGGCAATACTGTGAATAAACACACAAGAGGTGTGTGTGTGTTGGGCAAAACTTTGATACACAGCAGAAAGTTCTTCTTTCTTTCACACAGTCCTGTTGTGAGCTGGAAGCTTTTGCCTTTCTAGATCTTGTGACTGAGACAGTATCAAGGACTGCTAATATTTGCAGAAGAGACCTACAATAAAGCCCAGATGTTTAGAGGCTGTATTTGAGGTGGGAGAGGAGGATGATGTCCTTGTCTGTCAATCTGGAGACAATAGCCAGTGTGGTATTTTAATTTTTAAGGTAATTAGACAAGGAATCAAAAACTTTGGTGTGTTCATATTGGTAGAATGAGCACTTCCCTGTTACCCTGTTCACCACTTGTGTGTCCTAATCATACCACATCCCAGCACATCCCATCACATCCCACATCACATTGCAGCACAACAGCAATTTTCACATCTGGATGGTATTCCACAGCGACTTGAGTGCCTCGCCACAAATACTAGTGATACAGAGAGGCTGCAGATTTTCCCTCTGTCCAAACACTTGTCACAGCTCAGCAAATGATCCGAGCAGGTCTGCCATGGCTCAGGTAAAGCACTTTCATAACCTTTTCCTATCCGTAATAAACGGGGAAATTCCCTGCAGTGTCACTGTTCAAAGTATGTCCCTGAGGTCAGAGCACCCCTGGGGCTTTCCCCTGCTCTGTGCTCTCATCTCCTTCCCCAGTCACTCCCAACATGGGTAATCACCTTGCAGCTCTCTGAATTCCCCATGCTGAAGTGCTTCTGTGGGTCACGTTCCTTTTCCTTTTCTGTCACTACAACAGCCACCTTACAACACTACGGTGCAGGAGGGGGCAGTTCTTGAATGCCCAAAGTGCCACAAAGGTCATACACAAGAAAATATTCATGGGAGATATACTGGCCTACTATTCATATCATCTAGTTCCTTGAAAGCGTTTCTAGTCTACTGATGAATAAGATGGACTGTAATGTCCCACTGATGAGCACATTCTTTCTCTAAGGAGGAAGCTGCCTGTTCAAAGGAGGCAGGTTCAGAGGTTCTGTTCAATACTTGCTTAAACAGTGTACTGCTGTATAGCTCAGTGCTCCAGAGGAAACTAGGTTTTATTCCTTGCATGGATATTTAAACAAAAAAAAAGCAACCTGCTTTTTCTCCTGTTCATATTGCATTTGTTCTAGTTTATTGCTATCAAGTGCTTGCAGGATGTGTAGCTGTTACTACCTGTTTTTTTACAGTTACATCTTGGGGCTGGCTTTCTATTTTGTGGGTGAGATGGGTGTATGGATGCTTGATGGTATCTAAGTTAGTAGTTAACATTTTATACCTGCTTTGAGAGCAAAAGCAAAGGAGCTGTGGGCTTTGTTTCACCAGTATCACAGAAGACACTTTGGAGGGGTTTGTTTTTGCCATCTCAGAATGGGTGTATAACCCTGTTTCCTGATTTATCAGTTGTTGAAGAATTACATAGTTTTGCATGCTTATTTAGGAGGGGAGGGGAGAAGAACAGGTAATGGTGGGCTCCATGAGGTTTGTGTCTTGGAAAAGTTTGAAAGCATTGATAGTAATGGTGCACTCTCTCTCTCTCTCTTTCTTCCCCTTCTCTCTTCCCCGACTCCCTTTTCCCCCCTCCTCCACTGCTTTCCTTCTGCAGCCTCTGAAAACCATCTCCAGAGTTCTCACCCTCTCAGCAAAGGACGAGCCCCTCTGGCTCCCACTCAGACCCCTGAACTCTAGGGAACAAGAGGCTGTTTTGATCCTGAAACCCATCCAAGGGAGCAGATGCTCACACAGGTTTTTGACCAGAGAGACACTCTTTAGCATGCAGAGATGTCTGCCAGCAGACATCTACACTCAGGAGCACATGAAGCACATGCTTAAGACTGCAGTGTGACACTCCAGCACCTCCCACCCCATGGTTGATCACCAGAGCTGCCTTCCCCAGCGTGCTTCCACGGTTTGTTTTCTAGTCCTGCCTCTCTGAGGTGTGTCAGCAGCTCTGTCACCAAAGTGCACCGATATCGCTGCAAGCAATACCAGCCTGCTTGCAGAATCTGTGTTCCCTTTGGTTCAGTTATTCCCATTAAAGTCAGAGATGAAACTACTGGTGTTTGACGATTTGAAGAGGGAGAAAACAGCGGGAGGGAGGAAGGATTTGAAGAGGGAGATCACTTGAGGACAGGGCAAGGGAAAATGGGCCACCTGACAGCTTTGGTAAAGGGCTTGCAATGGAGAGTTTGATGATATGCATCTCACTGGGCATCCAGTCTAGTAAGTCCAGAAATTACCTTTCCAGGAGTTATGACAAGCACAACTTCTCAAAGAAGCTGGTGAAAAAAGACTTCTGGTGAAAGGTTGTTTGTTTGCATTGATTCATTTGAAATAAGAAAAAGGAGGAATTTGGACTGGGAACAGGTGTAGGCAAGAACCCATTTTTGTGTGTGCTCAAGGGGGAGTGACCTCAGGATGGACAAACATCAAATGAAGAAAGGATTGGATACAAAACATCTATGAAGAGAGCCACCACTGGTAGGAAGGACAACGCCTTAATGAAAATAGCGTGGAGAAGGAAGGCCTCTTCCAAGTTCAGCTGCAACAGGATTTGTCTGATGTGCGTCCCCAGCCATTTCCTCAGTCAGGGAATTGGAAGTGCCTGTGGAGGAATCCTCTGTCTTGCAGAGCCTGGTGCAATCAAGCTGAGCAATGGGGGTAGGAACCTCTCAGGACAGGTATTCAGGGAAAAAGCAGGGAGTGTCAGTCCCTTGGTCAGCACAGGTAAGGGTGTCCTTCAGTGCCTCTTGGCACAGACATGCTGGGGCACAGCCATGATGGAACTGGGCTGGCTTTATGTCGGCCCTGGGCTGGTGGAGGCAGCCCCACCTGCCCTGCCCACACAGGGGCTGTGGCCAGAGGCTGATTTGGCCAAGCTTGCAAGTCTCAGCTGGGAAAATCCTGTGCCCTGGGGATCTGGCACTCTCACCGAGGGCCTCTGGAGTGGTGGGTGTGTGGGATGTGTGATGTACATAGCTCCTTGCACTGCTCGCCTTTGCTCCCACACCAGGGCACGAGAATGGAGCTGCCCCAGGCCTGGGAATCATCCTGCTGATGGTTGTCACCACCCTCTGTCAATACATTGGTGCTTCAGCCTGACCCCACTGCCCTTCACGGCTCGGAAATGTCTCCAGCAGATTGACACAAGAGCTGCTGGGGTCTCTTCTGCAAAGGAACTGAAATGCATGATGGAACTGGGTCCATCTTCCAAGGTGCTTTATACACCTGCCTGAAGCAGTGGACCAGGCTGGGCTGAATTACACACTGCTCTTCACAGGTGTCTGCTGAGCTTATATTCCAGTCTTCAACAAGAAGATCACGGGAAACTCTTCAATCATGGTGCCAACTAGCATGGATCTCTATCAGGTTGTCAGAGTCCAGCTCTATCCCCTTCCTGAGTGTGTATTGGAGATGTTTGTTAGCTGTCCTTCCAAACAGTCACAAGGCAGGGCCCAGAATCTTGGATGAGAACTGAAAGCAGGAGCTAATCCTGCTGTGACACTGTCTAGTGGAGCAGGAGTGACAGCTCATGGCAAATGAGACTTCTTCATGGCAAAAATGCCTTTAGCATGTCCCTCACTCCTGATCATGGAGTTCCTGGTGCACTTTTCTTTCACTCAGTGAAGCCAGTACAGGGAACCAGAGAAAATGGTCAATAGAAGATGTGATTTGTGGGCAGAAATTATGAAAGACTTATCACCTCTTTAATATGCATATGTAGCATGGTGTGGAAAAGGTGTGGGTGTGTTGTTTCTGTGGTCATGTGTCTCACTGTAATATTTCACCAATTATTTCCAGACATCAACTACTTTTTCAGATCTGAAAGGCCGTGCTGAGTTCCTGGGACTAACTTGTGTTATGTGGCCCTGTCACTACAATGCTCTGTTCTCCTACTACCTTCTATTCTGGGCAGATGGTCAAAGGAGTGCAAAATTGGATGTGAGAGCACTGTGCTGCTCCTGGTGTGACACTTCATGTGAGCTTCAGAGAGAACCATGTGCTGTGAAATCAATAGGGTCTCCCTCTGAAAGGATCTCATAGATGGGACTAGTGAGTTTCCCATTGGAGCCCTGGCTAAGAATGACTCCTTCCTGTGCCAAACTGGGACGACACCATTTCCCCTTGCTGAGGAAAAATAGTACCTCTCACCTTTAATATGAAGATTTCAAGACAGTTTAATATAAAACACTAATGATTTATACCAATACTCCTACTATAAAAAGAGTGATATTATCTACTCCTTCTTTCATACAGATACAAACCTTGAGATTAAATGACTTGCCTGTCTCTCTTTGAGAGCTGGGTACAGAACCCAATTTCAATCCAGTCTTTTAACTGAAAGGTTTTGCTGTAACCAGTTAACCTTGTATTTGCCAATCTGCCATGCACTTCTTTTTGCTTGACATCTTGCCCCTAATGCAGGGAGTAAAAAAACCCATCCAGTTTTACGGTGAAAAATCATCTGGTAGTAGAGAATAGCAATAGGTTTGGGACTCCTTTGTGGTTTTGTGTATCCTGAAGGCAGATCTAGGCACAAGCATGAGGCAGGTCATAAGAGATGTCTGTTTTGCTGGGGAGGGTAAGGCTCCAGGGCAGACATGACATTGTCCTGCTGTGGGAAGAGCACAGAGAAGTCAGGCTGGGCATTAGCAGGTGGAAGTTTCTATCCTAACACAGAAGCAAGCAAGGTGCTGGACCTTGCACTGCTTTGCAAGGGTATAGTGGATGGGGTGCTGTGCCCTGGCTAGGATGGACTGGCTGTGTATGGGCTTGTGTCCTTCACCTTTCCCTGACACCTCTGAGCAGCACCATTGTTGCTCTGAGTGCTCCCAGCATAGTGATAGGAGCACAGTTGTGAGCCTGTGCAACTCTACAGCTTTCTATCTGTATCAAAGCCAAGTCCAGTGCTTCCAGAGGTGCAGGTTAGCACCTCTTTCAGGCAATGTGCCTTACTGTCCCATTCATAAGTGATAAAAGCACATCCATCCCAACTTTGGAGTGCAAAACATGCTAGTAAGGAATAGCCCTTATACTCAATGCAGTATCTGGTATTTATATGGGAATGCCTTTTTTTTCCCTTACTGGACTTCCTGGATATATTTTTTACTGTCTAGAGCTTCAGCCTCCTTACTGTCCATCAAAACAGAATTTGAACCTACTTTGAAGTATCCACTAGTTTGCTTCAGCCTTGAGTCAGCATTTCAAAAGCAATGTGGACAGTTTAATGTGTCAGTATAGACCCATAGCTGTTTTGTCCTCCATGCAAGAACTTTGGATCCACAAAACTCCTGGCAAGAATATTGTATTATGGAGAAGACCTTTACCTCTCTCAGGATGAGAAGGACTTGGCTGCTTTTACACTGGGAAAGGTAACTATGGCTGAACGTATATACTCTGCCTTGTCTGGCCTAGAAAATGCCAAAATGGTTGTCTATAGCCTTAGTGCTTTATAAACCTTCCTATATAAGACACAGAAATATATTATTGGTCTTCTGTTGTCTCATCATGAAAAATGTTCACCTGTCATGTTTTGGATGGGGGCCTACTGTAGAGGGGAAGATGGAGAGGGCAAACAAGGACAAAGGAATAAATTCTAGTTAGTACAAGCTTTTGCCATGGTTTGTGACTTAAGTATCTTCAAGGTGATGTGAGTTGCAGCAACATTCCTTCCATGGCACAACACTTTTATCCTGGGGGAAGAATTTCAGAAAACTCCTAGAAAACCACCTTTGTAGCTTTTCTCTTTCACAAATACAAAAAGAGTTACATAGGGACACAGAGGTAATGGGAAAGACCCCTTTACATGTGTCCCTAAATAGGAGGAAGAATGCATTGCTTCAAACCACAGGCTCCATCCATAGGCTCAGTGTATCCCTGTACGACATTTCTGTGGCTTACCTGCTATTGAGAGGCAGCGGTGCTACACAGAACTTGCCAACAATGGAAGGCTCATCCTTGCTCCAAAAATGGTTCTTGGGGATATACTTCAGGGTCACACTGTTTATCTGGCAGAGGGGAACTTGGTGGGCCAGCAGCTGTTTGCCTGTCTCCTGGTCCTTAGGTCTGCAAGGCAGGATGAGAGATGTGAGGGATGTGTTCAATGAACCTGCAGATGCAGTCCATGTGCAGATCCATGGAAACACCGGAGGAAACGGCAGTGTTCTTGTGAAGCCCTCACATAATAAAATGGAGTGAGAAGACTCATCTGTCAAAACAAGACATTGCATGAACTGTCTCTCCATGTTTTACCTCTCTATTCAGGAATATTTCTGTATAAATATCCTTCCTTCCATCACACAATTACAACCACTGTTCTTACTGTTGCATATTGATTGAAACACTGCTCACCTTGCCACAGATGGCAGAGAAGTCAACATCTATGAAATGGTAAATGGCATGGATGGGGACCAGTTGTTTACCATTTCTTCCAGTACACAAGCCAGGGTTCATCAAAGAAGGCCAAGAGGTGACAGGCTCAAAAAAATGCACACTGCACCATTCCTTTCAAGCTGTTAAAATCCTTGCTGTGGGATGTTGTGAATGCCAGAAAATGTACATGGCTGTACAAGTCAGAAGAGGGGGACTGGACGAGTTTGTGGAATACAAAACCTGGTAAGGATAAAGATCTCATCTTTGGCTCTGAAAGTCCCTGAGATATAACTAGATACTGGGAAACTCTGTGGGTAAGTATTACTACATGCTTACACAGAGATTTTTTATACTCTTCTCTAGCTACTTGCCTTTGATCATGTTGAAGATGGGATGCTTGGCTAGAGGGACCTTTGTCCATCTCTATGCTCTTACCCAGGCAATGTGAACTGAGAAATGACAGAGGTTTGGTAATGAGCCAATGACCACAGCCCAGTCAGGTATGTGCCACAGATGTGTGCTGCCCAGGCATTTTAAGTCCCTTCTGTGGAGTCCATCCAGTGGGCCTTACACTTCATCTACTTGGCACCTCCTAGGGCATGGAGATCATTGATCTCCTTGTGCTCGTGAAGAATGATATATGTGCAGCTGACTTGGCACGATCCCAGAACCACCTGGGTGACTGTCTGATCACAAACATGATGGCAGGGAAGGGGGAGAGGTGAGAAAAGGGTCAGGAAGAGTCTACAATTCTGGTAACCAAAGTAGCTCTCAGGCATGGGCTGACAGCAGCACTCACAGCAGCCAGCCCACACCAGGACACCCAGTCCCTCCCTTACACTGCAGCAGTAGTTGCTGGGTTTTGTGTGTCTGTGTCTGGCTTGAAGCTGCTAAAAATAAGAAGCATGACAAAATCGTGGTTATGAAAGTGAATAATGGATGGCAAATGGAGGGCATCTCTCTATGGCACATTGTCCGTGGACAGAGGAACACAGTACAGTTAGCCAGGTTGAAGAGAACCACTCCTGGGACTGACACTTGGTCCAAGCCTGCACAACCTTGGGATGAATGTAGGAGACTTGGCTGGCTTCAGAGGTTTGTTTTCTTGGATATGGGGGATGATGTCATGTGAGGTGTAAGCACACAGCAGTGCAGCTGGGACGCGTCCTGTGTAACAAACTCCTCACTTGTCAGCCCCATGTCAGCTACTGACGCTTGGGGACGTGTCTCCTGGGACACTCTGAGTAACATGGGGAGGAGTGAGATTGGAATGGATGTTTGGGAGAGGAGATGAGAAGGGCCATGTGAGGCAAGGCACAACCATGTGAGTCCTTTGATGGAGGTTTGAGACTAGCTGAACACTCCCAAGTAAGTCCCTCCACACTTCTGGGAAACTGCAGGAGGATATACATGTCAGATCATCTGAGATAAGTCACTGATCGATCAGTGTCTGAACTGTGATGTGAGGATCTATGTTTAGATGCCCATTTGATACTCTGAGCTTGACTGCACTGGAAGGCTGAGCTTTGCCTAGAGCAGGGAAATTTGCCCTTTGCTACTAGTGAGAATTAAAAGGAATATCTTCAGTTTTATACTCTCAAATCTGTAGGTTTATTGCTGTAAGCAAATTTTTCAGTTTAGCCTTGTGCTTCTAAGAAAGGCATTTAAGTGAAACACAGCTGCTGTTCCCCGCACAGGGCATCTCTGGATAGGTTACCCTGCTCTAACTCCACTGTCTCATTAAAACCGGAGGGTACAGCAAAGCCTCGGGATTGCCTGCCTGGCTCACAACCCCGGGCAGCCTTTCCCTCCAGCGCTCACATGCCTCCTGCTGGACTCCCACCAGACCCTGCGTCTGACAACTGCCAATGGAAGTGCTGCACACGTCCTGGTCTGACCTGGGTATTACTATTTCTTCCCTCCTGCATCTGTGGAAAAGGCAGATTTGGCTTCCAAGCCAGGAGGAGTTGAACAGACTGAGCTCCACCAGGCTGGAGTAGAAACCCAAATTGCGGTGCCTTGCTGGAAATCTGTGACCAAGCATCTATGTCACTCTGGAGAGTACCCTAGAGTGTGGCTTCCCCATTTCTCACCCCTACCTCCTGGTGCCCACGACTGAAGCAGCAACACAATCAGCTCTAGATCACAATATTTTGGCTTAGCAGTAAGGACTGTGTGGGAGCCAGCACTTGAACCCCTCTGACGCCAGGAGAGCTGGCTGGAACTCTTCAGCAGGCTGCTTTCCTGCTTCCTGAAGCAGCCAGCAGCATGTGCTAGCTGCATTGTGGTTCGCAGTCCACAGCAATAGGCAAGAAGTAGGAAGAAGTGAGGAAGACTTCTGGGGAACTTGCTGTGGTGGGGAGATCCCCTTGTGGCAAGAGCTGTGGAAGCTGTGGAGTCTGATCCTCTAATTCAGATACATTCTGGCAGAGGGTGGTGCTTTCAAGAGACATCTTTCTGTCTACACAGTGGATCTTGATCCCCTGCCCTTTGCTTTTCCCTGCAATGGGAGCATGAGAGTATTGCTGCATTTCTGCAGAAGCAGCAAGCTACTAACACATTTCTGACTATGCTGAGGTGCACTTGTCTCCTCTTTGCAACTGCTGTCCTCTTGGGCATCAGGAGAAATGTCTAAGCCATCAAGCCCATCAGTCTGGAGCCTATGGTGGATGGGGTCTTGCTGAAAGCCACCCATCTGCCAGAGCAGGGCTAATAACTACCTGACAGGGATTGCAGTTTGAAGTGGCACCAGGTCAGGATACGGTGTGGAAAAGGAACCAGTGCAGCCACACAAAGTATGCAAATCTGGGGATCCAGGGTGTTCCTACTGCTTTGTGCACTCAGGGAAAATGTGGACCCAGTCAGGGTTACTGAGTAATGGTAGCACATGCCTGACTCTTGAGGGCATTTAAGGAAAATGTGGAGGGACTCAAGAAACAAGATTTTGGTTCATCACTCAGGGAAATACACTGTTGTTGTGCCTTTCCTGGACTAGGATAAACATCCTTAGTCATGGAACTGGGAAAAAACAGGCCAGAAGCATGCACTGTCACTCACATGGTGATCTTTGCTGTGTCCTTGGTGCTGTTGCTGCTGAAACTGATCTCAATGTTGGTGACTCTGTTTCGTTTCTTCTCCAAGTGGAACTCAACCAGGCTGTGGTGGACTGAGCAAGAAGCAAAGAATGTGGGAGTGAGGACAGGTACTATCTGTAGGATAGTACCCGTGCCAAAAGAGGGGCTCTAGTACTCATTCCCTGGTCCCACCAGCAGAAGAGATTAAACAGACATAAGAAAGAATCAAGTCTCTGTACTATGTGAGGCACAGGGGGCATGTCTGTATAGTCCATTGTGAACTTTTCAATCCCCTTTTCAATTTCCCCTTGCATTTTTCAATCCCCTTTTCTTCAGTCCTGAAACCATGTGGCTGTGTTAGTTCAGAGCTGTGCTCACAGTAATAAATCTGTTGGAAAGGGCTTTATGGAGGAAATATGCAGAGTTACTGCTGTTCAGCAGTGTGTCTCAGACCCTGTGGCCCACAGCAGCTGATTCTGATGGGATAGTGTGCTGTAACTACCTGGGCTCCTCAGAGGATCTGCCTCATTGGCCAACACCCCTCTGGCTCATTTTTCTCTCATGCTACTTACCACAGAATGGGGCTGAAGGACTGGTCATTAAAAAAACTTTCACTTCCTGGGGCAGCCTGCTCATGTTGACACCTGCCTGCTTCATCAGGCCTGCGGGAGGAAATAAAGTCAGTGCAGGGAAAGCCATGAATGACAGAATGGAAATATAATCAGTCACCTCCTTTCACCCTGCCTGACTCCTCTCTCTCGAAGAACAGATCCCCTTTTAATATCAGTGCAAATCAGAGCAAGCACAGGTTTGTGGTGTCTGTTTGACAGGTTAACATTCCCTCAGAAAACCTACTCTGGCTACCCCAGGTAATCATCACCAAAGAACCTCTTGGTGGCTTTTTTTTTCATTCCTCTGCTAACAAACTGTGCTACCAGTTGCATCTGTGCAAAATGAGCAAGACCAAAGACTACCAAGTCAGGCAACTTAGTGCAGATGTAAATGACAGTGCAAACACAAGGGAAATTGAATTCCTTGGTCAAATGAGGAAACCACCGTAACTCATGGCCTGCATCATTGACTAGCTGGCAAAATGGCTTGGGGAGATGGGGGAGGGGTGGCTGATCTGAGAGAACCTATACCAAAAAATGCCTCTCTTTATGTTCCTCTGGTACCATACTGCAAATAGCAGCAGAGGACACCTCCTTTCCTCATGCCACAGCCCAGTTTCAGAAGCCCTAAAAGAGGCATCTATTACCTTCTTCCAGACCAGAGTGTTCATCTTTGGGGTGACCATGGCAGAAATCTATGAAAAGGCGATGACTCGGCAACACTGAGTAGTGTAGAAGAATGGGACTTCAGGCTTGAACTAAAATTTCCAGCTGCTTCTCTAAACAAGACATTTTTTTTGAGCTGATTGCCCACTGATTCTGGCAGGTGATTCTGGAAACTCTCTTTCAACACATATCTGGGCCCTAGGAAATGTTTAAAGATCAGACATGTTCAAGATTCTGGTGTTCAACCTTGGGCAAAATATGAGCTTTTATAATGTATCTATAGAAGCCTGAAAACGAAACAGCCTCTCACTCTTCCCAAAGAGATCCAAAGCAAATCCTGCTCCGAAAAATCTGGCCTGCATCCTGTGCTCTGCACTGACACCATCAGGAATGTATTGTCATCTGCTCTGGGAAGGTCTCATGCTGGTACTGTACCTATTCTGGGACAGGAGGACAGGAAGGGTTCTGCACAGTCCAGGCAACGACCATTTAGAAAATCTTGATGACTGGCACAGGGGAACCCCACGATGGGACAGGGATGGTTCAAGGCACTGATGTAGAGATGTACTGCCCGCATGTGATCACAGATCAGGAAGTTATAGCCTGCAAGGAAAAAATCAACCAGAGAAAAGCAGCCATGAGCCTTCCTGTTGGCTGCAGGTTTTTTGCACATTCCCAAGGAACTGGGAGTCAAGAAACTCTCTTACTGCAGTGATCAGCTTCCCATTAATAACATTTTGCAGGACATTTCTGTGACTACAAGCTCTGATCCCACTGCAAGAAAAGTTCTGCAGGAAGTTTAGGAGTGTCTCTATCTCTCAGACTGAGTCACTTAGAAGAGGGGGACCACAGGGCTGTCATGTTTCTATCAGTGTTCCATCAATCAGGCCCCAAGCTCTCTGTAAGGGGGTGCAGCAGCTTTGATTCCCACTGCACTGGAACCCCAGCTATGGGAAATGAGGTACCATAGGTATCCCAGGTAAGCTGACCCTCAGTGCAGCTGACTCATACAGAACATATTTGAATGTTAATGAGTCCACCCTATTTACTGTGGAAAATCCTCTTCTCTAGAAGAAAAGGACAGTAATTGTACAAACTGTCTCTCTAAGAAGACACAACTTGCAGCAAGAAAATCAAAAGCAGCTTTCTTTAGTGATAGCTAAGAGTCTTTCTAACAAAAGTCTCATCTCTACTGACTGGTTTTGTGCCATAGAGAAGCATCAGCAAAGTCACATCTCTTGACAGTGGTGCTGCCAAGACACTTGATCTGTATGTGATTTTAATGTCACCTGCTTCCTGTACTGCTGAGAAGATATGTGGGCTGTTAATACATGTTTGTCTTGTTTTGCTGTCTACCCTGGCTGTAGCAAGAGCTGCTTGCCAAACAGCATTTTCACTGTCTGCTAAATGGCCATCAAAGCTCTTTGCTTGGCCAGAGAATGTTCTTACCTGCAGAGATGAATCGGGGGCATCCTGGCTGATCTTTGCCTCCATTGACAAAATAATCGATGTGGCCTACAGGAATCCGGATCCCAAAATCTGAAAGGAAGTGAAATGCCACTTCATTCTCAGATTTGGCTCTTCTGTAGGCTTTACCCTACGTGTTTATGACAGGTCCCAATAACTGGTTAAGCATTAGTAGTACTGGAGCCAGCCCCAGTGCTGGAGACATCAAAGCCAGATTTCCTGCTTCTACATGCCTGCATTGTGCAGGTTTGATGCATGGAGCAGAGAATGCTCCAGGCCCTGCCATCAAAATGACTGGAAACTGTGTCTTAACCACCACCTCAGTGACTCTAGTTCTTGATTCTATGTAAAGGAGAACTAAACTGACCACAGCCTTAATGTGGGATTATGAAGCATAATTGAGGGTTTTGTTGGTAGAGGTTTTTGTGGGCTCCAGGCAAAAGGTGTGACTCAAAGGCACCACACTATTCTTTAGCACATGTTCTGCCTATATAGATCCTCAGTGCTTTAGAGAAGTTACTCTATTGTTGCACCAGCTGTTGGTTTGACTCTGTTACTTTCTGACAGCACTTTCAGTGGCACCTTTCTTACATCAGGTGGGAAAAAACAAGGTGAGGCTAGACCTATAAATTCCTTTCAGGCAGTAAAAGTCATGCTGAGCTGGTTCTGCATAAACTCAATCTGCTGTACCAATCTCCACCCGTCTGTTGTTTGACGGTCTCTGGGACATGAATTTGTCATCAAAGAAACTTTCTCAGAGTGAACCTGAAGTCACGGTAGTCTGTCAAAAAAGGGACAATGACCTACAGACTCCTTAGCAATAATGATGTCAGGAGGAACAGAAGCCCAGGCCGAGGAAGAGGGAAGCCAGCTTACTGTCAGCATCAGTATGAATGGCTTCAACGAAGAGGGCATCCCCAGGATCCAGGCGTTCCTCGGGGCTGGCTCTGGTGTACTTAGGGCCTGCAGGATCCAGGGCTGTAACAAAATCAAACACCTCAACAAGTACTCTCCAGCCCCTCTCTTTCTTATTTCTGGGCCAGTTATTTTATCTAAAATTTTAAAAATATTGCTAGGCAGAAATAATAAATTATTCCCAGGTCTCAGCGATTACGCTCCAGAATAGTTTCTGCCAGTGCCAACTCCCACTACAGCTTCCTTGCATTGTCCTCCACTGTTCCACACCCTTTTAGCAATGTTTTAACTCAAGGTTCTAGTCTGCAAAGCCATGGCTGAGCTTTAAATAGCTCTGACAGAGTGGTTGTGTAGTGTCTCTTGGAGTTTTGGTGAAAGAGAATCAAACTTTCAATGCCTTTCCAAATTGTACTGTCCTGTGTATTAGCACTACAGTCTGAGAAATATCATGAGATCAGCAGTTAGGTGGTGAATTCAGCACCCCAGGCATTAACCAACTCAGGAATTACAAAAGCTTCATACTATCTAACAATTTTAAAACAAAGAGGCTTTTGAGCCTTCTCCCCACAAATAAAATTGAGTCTTTAGGAATCATTTACATTTTTGCCTAAAACTTGCTCCGAGAACAACTTTTGGGGACTCAAAGGATCACTGAAAATATCCTTGGCAATACAACGGAGCAGATTAAAGATAATGTTTTTCCTAAGTTTATCCTGTTCCCATTTTGTAGAAAAGTAACCTCACAAGACTTTTTTCACTCCCCAGGCAACAACAGTTTAGGAAGCAGGTCTGCTCCACATGCCATTTAGCCTCGGGGCTGGCTGGTTTCACTGCTTTGGACTCAGTCCTATTAATTCTCTAAGGAGATGGCAATATCAACAAAATAAAATTGGGCATGTCTGCATTTGTGAGGGGAAAAGGGAGGAGGAAAAGGGAAAGAAGGAAAAAACCTTTTCTGTTCTTTCTGTAAATAAAAGCTAAAAATGAGACTTTCATGTTCTTTAATCTTGATACGCACAAAAAGCTGAGATGTTCCCCGCCCACTTCTAGAGACCAAGTTGTAGTTAAAAGCTTCAAAGGATACTGAAAAGTGTTATTTCGTGTGGCATAAAGTTCTTGCTGAGGAGGCAGAAACCTAATATGAACAGCAGTCAATTCTAGCACATGTGTACAACACAAAGGGGAAGAGCCTTTAACTGTGAAGTTAATTACTGTGGTTTCATGGAAATGAGTCTGCTTCTGCTCATCTGAAGACATCACTGATCTGGTGCAGGACAGAGGCTATTCCAATTTTCTCCTAATGTAAACTTCGATTCGCAGCTTTAACAAGGGCACAACAAGAAATTCAGTTCCTGTTAAGAAATGCCTGTATTTCATGCAGCGTGGGTAGCTGTGACGTGAAGACTGAACCAACATTCCTCTGGACTGCCCTGCCAAGTGTGCAGCGAGACCATTCCTGAGGATACCTCTGTGAGACAGACCAGCATGGGCTGAGGCAGACTGGGACATGAGGCCACGCTACTGGAAACTTTATGTCTGTTCCTTCTTAGTGGCATTCCCCTCCTATCAAAATGAATCTCTATCATTGGGGATTCCCAGAATTTAGTAAAACCCTTGTCAATCTGATATGACTTACAATGCAGCCCTGCTTTGAGGAGGGGTGATGGTGGTGGTGGTGGTGGTGCGTGGACGCGGGACCTTGCAAGGTCTCTTCTTACCTAAATGATTCTGTGACTTTATTCATGCTCCACAGCTGAAGGCTGACAAGGTCTTGAGTGCATCAAAAACTCTAAATGACAGGATCACCCTATAACCATCTTGCTCTGTATTTCCCCCACTGGAACCTCTTCCTCACACCCAGGAGTCTGGCTGTGTTTAAGGTCAGCTCTGATTTGGTACAGTTAGACCAGCCTACTGTGAAAACAGCCAACTTGTGGGACAGAACAGCAAGAAGCCTCATCTGGGTCCTCCCAACGTTTGCTCAGGCTCTTGCCTTTGTTCCTTGCCTGAGCTCTGTGGTGGGGATGCCACGCCCTGCTCTGTCTTGTTGGTCCTGCCTTTATCTTGCTGACTTGTCTTCCCAGCTTGACCTTGGGCTTGCCTTATCACTACAAACTTGCCTGGTGATCACTGGACTGTGGATGACCCTGGTTCCTGTCACTAGACCTGCTCTGCTCTTCTTGCCCAGACACAGTAGGACTGTATCCCTTGTCAGTGAGGCCACTGCCCACCCAGCTGTCCCCTTAGCTCTCAGCTCATGTTTTCCTGCAGAGCAGCTCACTCCTGCTGCTCCCCCCACAATTGCATTGTGGGCTTTAATTCTAAGAACCACATGTACACACTATAATTTGGAAGCAAAGCTTGTGGGTGTTGTGGGTTTTCACTAGTCATGAGGGCTCGTACTTTTCTAAGCTGGCACCGATTTGAAGAGTGTAGCAGAGATGGAAGGACCTTTTTGCAAATACTTGTGTTTTGGAAGTGTGGAGGGGACTGATGGCTGGAAAGGCGCTGTCAGAATCTAGGAAGAAGCCCATAAGCTTGGATCTAATGAGCCCTTACAAAATCAAAAGACCACTCTGAATGACTCCCCTTTCTTGCTCTTTCATTCTCTCTCAAAGAACAGGTGAGGACCCCAGACTCAGTTTGGTGATACCTGTTATCCGTCCCAGGTGACCACCATGGAAGTGCCCCACCAGGCCCCCAACATGTGCTCCGAGGCTTACCCCAATGATGTGGATAGATGTCCCTGAGACTCCCAGGGCCTGTAGGGTGACAATAATACCAATTATTGTTTCTGTAGCAGGAAGGTGAAATACCCTGTCCCAGCCCAGAGAGCAGCTCTATGCCTCTCCTAATGTAGGATTGCTTTTGAGGTGTACAGTGCAAAACCAAATAGTTAAGGAAATTATGGGTATTGCCCTTTTTGTTTTCCAGAGCTTTTCTTTAGGTCCACAGATGCAAACCCAGCCCTAAACAGCACTGCAAACACTTCGTGGAGAGTTTACATGTGGCTGGTTAACACAAAGATTCATCACCCTGATTGCAGAAGTCTTGTTCAGCTGTGCTTTGCATGAACAAACAGAGTGGGACACGTCTGGGTATTTCCACATATTGGGAAGTATATCTGAAGCCCAGAGCAAATAGAATATAGCCTCAAATCTCACTCCCTCCAGCTTCCTAGACAAAATTTCTGAGCAGAAGAAGAAGAAGACTGTCCAGTGAACATGGATCTGAGAAAACCCAAGGCAGGTTTGTCCTGAGCTGGAGAGGCAGCTGACAACTGGGATTTTTTCCAGAAAATGTCAAAACTCAAAAGGAAGAAGGAAAATGGTGGCATGCTCAAGCCTGGACTGAAAGAGAGAGGAAAAAAATCTGGAATAAAAAAAAATCCACTTGTTCAGCTCCTGGATACAGCAGTTTGGGAGCAGTTCCCTGGCCATGCTCCCTGCACTGGAAATGCACAGTAGCTTACCAGGAGCTTGCTGATGAACTGTGAGATGGCAAGGGCCAGCTGTGTGACATTTTCCACTGCTGAGGGATAGGCTCCTGTAGACCCATAAACCCAGTCTACTGCAATCACATTCACCTGGCTGGTGTGCAGTATGGCTTGGACAAGCCCTTCAATCCAGGAAGGTTTGGTACCCAAAGCCCTGTGGAGTCACCAGAGACAAGGATGTTAGGTGTTCCCCAAGCAGGGCATGTGCCAGTGTGTTGTTCACTGGTGCTGGAGCTTCACATGTCTCAGAGGAGGCTGCCAGACAGTCGCTGAAAGTTATTTTTGGTGCCAGACACCCACACCTGGAAATTTTTTTTGTGGCGATGTAATAACCCTTTCCAGAATGCACTGATTCAGGAGGGAACCAGATATTTTAATTAATGATATAACACTTGCAGGGCTCAGGCTGAGATCTCAGTCTCGCTGTGGGAAGTCATTTAGCCACCACAGAGCCCACCTGGAGTAAGTGAGCTGACTGGGAACACCTGGATCCTTCTCTGCTGCCAACTGGGAGGAAGTCCTTGGCCAGGTCACCTGGTCTTTCACTGCTACATTTCCTCATCTCTAGACAATTTTTAAAAAGTAGTCTATACCAAAGAATTCCAGAAAAACTGAGGAGGCTCTCTTCTACCCAGTTTTCCTAATGCCAGCTGGTGAAGAATGTGCTATCTCACTTGGATGCAACTGCTGTTTTTCTGAGACGACCTTGCAACATTGCCGTGGTTTCATCCTGGTCTTCTATGCACTTTCTATTCAGGCTTTTGCACTTCAAAACAAATAATGTTATATGGTCACCCCGGACTGAAAAATGGCACATAAGCTTTAAGAATGATGGCAGTTAAAAAAAACCACCTCAGTTCCGATCCCTACACTTTCAAGAACAGAAGGATAATCTGTCTGCTGGGGGTTCTAAATGGCTCATTAATCCAGGCTGTTTGGCGTGAAATCACAAAAGACAATTTAAAGGGACAAGAATCTTAAAGAAGAGACTTCTTAACTAAAAATGTTGAAAAAAGGAAAGAAATGGAAAGATGTGAAGGAAGAGAGAGAGAGAGATTAGTAAAAGTGAAAAAGAGATGGAAGGAAGGAAAGAAGGAAGGAAGAAAGGAAGGAAAAGAAAAAGCAAAAGAAAAAGAAAAAGAAAAAGAAAAAGAAAAAGAGAAAAAGAAAAAGAAAAAGAAAAAGAAAAAGAAAAAGAAAAAGATTGATTCTAATTTCTAACTTTTTTTTCGACTCCAAAAATTGTGAAGCACACACAAAAAAAGGGCAACTGGTCACAAACTAAAGGACTTCAAGTTGTGCTGTAATGATGGGTGGCAGCAGCATTTTCCACCAACAGCCTCCCAGAAAATTCCTGGGTCTGGTTTGGGGCTGAGTGTCCCAGTCTCTGTTCTTAGCAGTTGTTTTGCATGCAGCCACTCGCCTGGGGAGATGAGAAGGTCCCACAAACAGGGGAGTTCCATGCCATCCCACCCAGTGCTTGAGAATGCCCCAGCAGTGTTTAATTTACCAGTGAAAACTTAGTCAGAGTGCTTTTCTTTCTCTCACCTGAAGCCATGGATTATGATTTTGGTTTCCAGGCTGCTGTTGAAGCTGCAGTTCTTGATGCCATCATCAGCTGAAATCAGCTCTCCACAGCTGGGGCTTGAGGAGGTGAACAGAAGAAACTGGACCTTTAGTTTACTGCCCCATAGCAAATTGGCTCTCTGGAAGTCAGAGCAGTGATGCCCCAAGAGTCTGTCTGTATTCCCTGCACAGGAGGGAGGGCGTGGCACATTTAGTCTGTGTCTGTGCAATGGGAAAAAAACCCACCCCATTCGAATTCATTAGGGAAACAAAGGTAGCAATTTTGCTTCTGTTGTTAAAGATTAAAAGTATAGACCATAAATTAAAATGAAACTATTCTAGAAACTAAATAGAAGAAAAAAGAAAAGTTGTTTCTGTCCTTTGATGGAATTCCAGCATTGTCTGAGAAAATAACCGTGGCTGTCATACTAGCTTTGACTTCTGTGAGTTATTTTGCCATGAGGTGAATGATATTTTGCTGGGGTTTTTTTAGCAAATTGGCCATACACACCAGCTACTAAGTACATTTATGAGATGGCTGTTAGATCTTTTAAAAAATGATTGCTGACAGGTAGTCACCACTGAATGGGGATATTTGTATTCAGATTCTGGTAGGCTTAGTAGAAGGTACAAGTCTAACTGACAATTGCATCAAAAGTCCAGAAATAAATATGAGAATGCGGATGATAAAATATGAGAATGCTGATGAAAAAATATGCCAATTATAATTTCACAATTGATTAATTTGCTGGATGAAAATGCTTTATGAGAAGGAAAAGGCAGCTACTGGAAGGCACTTTGACCTAGATAGAAAAAAAATCCCATCTGAACTGTAGCTAGTAAAAAACGGAGCAAATTTAGGCTAGAAAGTAAGCACAAATTTCAGCAGTATGTGCCACTAGCAGTGTTACTTTAAGAGTGGCATCCTGCTGCAATGACAACACATGCACCTTCCCTTTCTGGACTGGAGGAAGTGAAACAGCCTTGAATCTGCACAAATGAATAATAAAAAAAATTCATTTATTTATTTTTAAATCAAACAACCAGCTTCCCAATTTTCCTCAGAAGACATTTTACACCAGCTAGACAAAACATGGCCTACAGGTCAGCACAAAGGGGTGAGATTCAATATTCAGATTCCCTTGGAGGATGTGACAATCCCTTGGTGTTGTTTATTTCAGTTTTCCTGTGTACTGACAAGGAAGAAAGATATTTTTAGAGATCAGCTTGGAAAAAATGTAGGTCAGGAGCCAGTCTAAGTAGCAAAAGCAGGTCCAGTGTCAGCAAGGTGAATGTCAGAAATGGCACAAGATGAGGGGGATCATCAGTAAAGGCAAGGCAGGATGTGCACTTCAGTGAAGCTGTAGCTGATGGGGGACTGTAGATGTGATCACTAAGGCAGTCTTGTTGACAGTACAATTAAAGAAAGAAATGGAACTGTGGCATTTGTTTATTTTCTCTCAGGTACTGCAGATTTCACTTGCTGAGCTTTCGAAGCAGAAGATGCCACTGCCAGAGGCCAAGTGGTCCCTTTTCTGCATCCTTACACTTCAGGGTAAACCTGGATCATTCTTGTAAATCAGGTTAATGGAATTAAATCACAGAGAGTGATTGAATCAAAGCACAGGAGAAGAAAGGACCGTTCTTGCACTACTTTTTCTCATCGGCTCCTAACAAGATTATTGCAAGGACCTCTTGACATACAGCTTATTTAGGGAGAATTGAATTCAGATCCTTCTCTGTAAAGCCTTCAATCCCTTGCCAGGCACTCATGTTTTTCTTACCTGTTTGTGCTGAGCTGGGCAGCAAGAGGACAGCAAGAATAATGAGCAGTTTTCTCTTCGGATCCTCAACCATCTTCCTGTTCGTCCAATACAAGTATAAGGATTGGGAATAGGATACTGGGGGAAAACAGCAGTGGTTAATTATCAGCTTGACCTCTGTAATGATCAACCAGCCTGTGCACTTTTGTGAAAATGACCAAATTTGGATTTTGAGCAATTACCTCTGCTCTTATTTAACCATTAGTCAAAATCTGAAACAGAGGCTTCATTGACTTTTGTTTAAAGGAGATGTTGACCTACCTTTCCTCCCTACCTCCCTTTTTCTCAAGGGAAACATCTCACTTCAGAAATCAACTAGTGAAACCAGTCCCAGCAAGTGATATAGTTACAGTGCTTTATCCTTGCTACCTAGACCTTTCTGCCAAATTCTGACTAGGGATGCTGGTTTATCACAAGGCTTCACAGTAAGTCCGTGCCAGGAAGATTCATATCAGCCTTGCATCGTATTTTCCTACTGCATTGCTGTCTTTCGTGTATTTCTACTTTTGGTCAGATATCTGTAACAGTCTAAATAAGGCAAAACAGTGGATTACATCTGAAAAGTGAGGGGAAAGGCGGACTAAAATGTAACTGGTGGTCATATCACCATAGCATGCCCAGACTACATTTTTTAGGGTAGGGGCACCCTTCAGTAATGCACCAGCATCATAAGCATGCAAATACTTAAAAAGCCCCTTTGAATTAAAGAACTTTACCACTTTGATGTATAAAGATGGAGAAGCGTAAATGCACACCCAAACGTGTAACACAACATTCATGATGTGGTGGTTCCATATCCCTGGCTGAGATGGACTTTCAGGTAAGGACACACCTGGATCCTGTGTGTTGGTCCATCGTGCTGAACAAGGCAGCTTTGTTCTTGACTGTGCTAAATGGCAGGAAGGGTAACGAGCAAAGTGAAGTTCTCTGTCCAGGCACGAATCTACAGTGGCTTAGTTGAACAACAAAATGAAGAAATTTCATCAGTCTGATCAGGAAGATGACCAAAGACATTTCAAAAAACATCAGACATTACTTGTCTTTAGAACTATGGGAGATAGTAGTGATTTCCTTACTCCAGTTTGTTCCAGCTGAAGGCTTTGGGACTGTTTAAGGCAGAAGACCAGTTTATTTCCAAGTCTTCTGAGATAAATTTCTCCAGTTTTCACTGGAAGTTAAGCAGCATCAGCTGCCTGGCCTTAAGAACTATTGAAGCCCCACCCCAACTGCATGCTCCCAGAGATACATACACAGATACATTCTGACCCTGAAGTACTTGCCTCCAGGAAGGATCAAGCTGGCTTATTGTCAGAGAAGCAGGTCCTTAGTGTCTCACAAATACGTGATTAAGTTTGTCAGCCCAATCACTTTTCCAAGATTGAAAGCTGCAATGCCAATAGCCAGCTCCTGGCTTCCAGCCCACTCTTTATCTTTCCATCCCCAGCACTAGATTCATGCTTATTCTCAGATTATAAAATAAAGCCTGTGCACTCCAATGGGCCCATTCCTTCTTTGCCAAGTCCTATGGAAATTTTGAAATGCCATGTAACACAAAGCAGGCACCAGTATTACAGCCCTAGAGTTAAACAAACTTTGGCCAAGATGTGCAGATCTGCTTTCATTTTGTGTATTTGCAGAGCTGTTAAACGACATCCTGGTGCTTAACAATTCTACAAATGCACAAAACTGGTGTTTTTTAAAAAAGAAATGTCTTAATGAAATTGAAAATTCTGTTTCCTGAGCAGTTTTTTTTTTCTGTAATCTCAGATTTAGTGATTCCAGGATTTTTTAAATTATAGCAGCACACTGTGGTGATTTCTTATGCAAACAGCAAAAGCCATTCAGAGCTTAAAATGCTCTTACTAGTAAAACTATTTTGGTGTGAAGGGTTTTCTTTTTATTGCTTGTGTACTTAATTACTGAGTAATTACAGTTATATTAGTTCAGAAACTTAATGCCACTTCTTTTACTTCCCAGTGGGAGTGACGATAATAGCAATGGGAACACTGTTGCAAAGACTTTCAAACTACTTTAGATTTCTTTTAAAAGTCACTTACAGTGCACAATCCTGAAGCACAGTGTGATTTGCTTAAGAATGTCAGGGATAAGGAAAACAAACAAACTTGATTTTATGCACAGATTATTTTAATTAAAAAAAAATTTTAAAATGCCCTGTCTGCACATTCAAGCAAATCCTGAAAGTGCCAAACTCAGCTGAAAATGTCGAGTCCCCACCCACAAAGCAACAGCTGGGAGAGGTATATAAGCACTGCAAATACCCAGTGGTCAAGTGGAAATCTAATCACAGGAAAATTCACGTAGACTAGAAAACTAATTTTTGATACTGGAAACAATGCAGTTGGGGTAGCAGCACCAGACCCTGGGGGAAGCCAAGTGTGAGCTAAGGAAATTATGACTATTAAAAACCTCTCCCTGTGGCCTTTGCACTTGAACAAGGGCAAGAAATACACCCAGAGCTTAGCTCACTGTTCATTAAGTCCTGGATCCCCCCTACTGCTGGAATACTTGGTCTCGGCTCCTGTATTTTCTGTCACTTGCCTGTGGAGTAGAAACCATGGCTCGTGTATTGTTCCCAGGATTGACACAGGAACCGGGATTAATTCTCATCTCAACAAAAAGCAATTGAACTCCCGACTTTCAGAAGAGTGTCGCAACAATGACAGAGCGGGAAGTAAACATTGAAGATTGTCTTGGCAACTGAGGAAAGCAAAACATGGGCAAGTCTGCTTGGGTACTCGCTCAGGAAAGGAGGAAGACCACTCATCTGAGCCCTTCTTGAGTACTTTATGGATCTTCCACCAGGTATGCCTGTATAAGTATGCATAAGAAGGGAGAATGCATCCTTACCATGTATTACCAAGTAGAGGAGCCCAGGTGAGGGCACCAGCCTCCAGGTTCAAGTTTCTCTCTCACTTTCTCTCTCCTGTGAAGCCCTAATCATCTTCTACAATGTGGAGCAGCTCATTAGGAAGAGCATAGGCCTGTCTTGAGTGCATGTGGGCGACCTCCTGTGGTTCCTTCCACCCTAAAATAACCTGTTTCAAAGTGAAACTGTCTGGTTCAGATTTCTCTCTCCTAACCCTGAAGATTTCATGACCTACATGAAATTCATGACCTACAGTTGTAGCATGCAAGTATCCTCCCAGAACCTCCAAAGCATCCAGATTCAATCCAAAGCCTCTGACATCTTGGGAGGACATTTTACCTAACAAGAGGACTAGTCAGCAGCAGAGAACATGGAGTTCTCTGAACATGCTGCTGCCATGAGAATGCTGCAGGAAGATGGCCATGTTACATTTCTGGCATAAACACAGTGACTTGGAGCCTTTACAGGGCAGGGAGCTCCCTGTGACACTCGTCAGAGATTAAGAATAGAGGGGGAAAAGTAACCAAGGCACAGAAAGGTTCCATGTAGGTTTCTCTCACTGAGCAAAAGGAATTTATGGGATAGGCCGGACTCCATTTGTAAGTGAGTTACATTTGATGACATTCCAACACAGCTATGGGAAAAGGATCGATGTTATTCTGGTTTTGTAACAACTGAATGAGACAGCATTGCTCAGCCCAAGATGCAGTGTCATTCCAGCTCATGCTGCAGCCTTCAGCGATGAGTTAAAGGGGCTTACAGTAATTCCTAGAAGGAGGGGGAAAAAACCCCTCAGAGTTGGAATATCTTCAGTATTTATTCTGGAAGGACCTCTGGCTAGAGATATCCATGGCTGCCAATTTTTTTTTCTGATTCTGTTGTGTGAAGGGCAAAGCTGAGGTTGCTCAAAGGGGTGGTGAATAGCCCGACACAGCTCCTGAGTGTGGGGGCCAAGTGCACTGGGAGAGATCCAACTGAGAGACAAACCCGTGGTGAGAGCCTCTCTCGCAGCACTGTGCTGTGCTGGTGTTCTCCAGGACAGGCAGCCAAGCTGCTGGGAGCTGAGCATGCTTTGAGGCTGTAAGGTCTGCAGCTGGACTCTTCTCAGCCAGGGTAATGCACTGAGTGGGATGCAGGCGAAGGAAGGTGAAGCATCCACTCAGCAACTCACTGCCATGAGAGGAAAGCTGACTCCCAGCTGCCGCTGGAATATTTGTCAGAGTAGCAATTTTTCAATAGCTGCTGAGTACTTATGTTTTCCAAACTGTTGTGGTATTTTCCCTTTCTTCCTCAAAAACACTCAGTAGCGTCAAGAGGCCAGTCATCCATGAAACAGAATCTAAGTGTGTTTTAGTTTTGTGAATGGGCTGCTGAGCAGCTGGTGTCAAAGAAAACCCCTAGAAGTCAGAGTTGATTTCTGTTCTATTTTTTTTCCTTCACTCCCCCCCACCAGAGACCAACCTCACCTTGGGTGGAACAGGAGAGCATGGCTAGGCTTAGCCTCGAGCCCATCCCTCAAAAGGCGATATTGTGTCCCTCAAAGAAGAACAATGGGCATTTTGGGGAGCACGAGCGTCCAACACCAGGCTCCAGGGAACACTAGGAGCGGAGGATGTCCCTGCCCATGGCAGAGGGGTTGGAACTGACCCAAACTATTCTGTGATCGTTTTCTGAGGTGCCGAGCCGCGTGCCACCTGCCGAAGTTCGATCACCCCCTGACCTGGGCCCCCTGACCCATTCCACACTAAATTGACTTTCAGCTTTTCAGATATCAGAACTGAACCTCCCCGATGTAAGAGCAACACGACAACTTCTGCCGCCTGCCTTTGCTAGAGCTGCGCCCCACAAAGCCCCTTCGCGGCCCCACCTGGCACTCCAAGCCAGGCATCCCATACCCCACAGGGCGCACGGGAGGCGGCCGCGGCGGCTGAAAGCCCCTTTCCCCACAGCCCCGGAGTTCCCAGAAGAAGCGCCCACAGCGCCCTCCCAGCGGAAGGGGCCACCGGCAGGGCGGGACGCAGGCCTGCGCCTGGGGCGGGACGGGGCGGGCCGGGCTGGGCTGGGCGCGGCTACCCCCGAGTTTTGATTTCCGTCTGGGAAGAGATCGGCTGGGCAGCAATGTGGCTGCTGGCTTCGCTCTTGTGCCTTACGCCCTTCCTGGGTAAGCGGTGAGAGGGCGGCGGGGACCCTCCTCGAGCCCTTCGCTTTTCTCCCTCTCCCTC
>VZRO01006666.1:392487-480144 GCA_013397915.1 Daphoenositta chrysoptera
CGGCTGCCGCCCTCCCGCACCTAAAACTAGAATTTCGTATCGGCCGTCAGCACGTTCAGGAACTCCCCACCCTGCTCTCGGCACATTCCTGTGCCCCGTTTGTTTCAAACTTGTGTAGACGGGAGGCTTGGGGTGGGGATGTCTGTGATCTTTATGGTACCCGCGCACGGGCAGGTAATTCCTGCCCCGCTGAGGTTACCCCGCGCTGCGAAGGACACGGCACAAGGGCAGCCTCCTCCTCGTCGTACCGGGGTGCACGTTTGCCTCCGGGTCCTGAGGTGTTAAGGAAGTCAGGAAACCAGCTTTTATTGTAAAAGCATTCTCGTAATCCCTAAATGTGATAATGCTGTTTATTTTGTATTCTATATTTCTTCTTGCTCATGGACAAAGCATCAAAGTTCTAAATAGTTTTGTGTTGGTTTGGGGTTTTTTTAGTAGTTATGGTTTGGTTTTGGGTTTGGTTTTTTTTTCGGTTCGTTTTTGTTGTTGGTTGGTTTTTTGTTTGGTTTTTTTTTAGAAGTAAATTATTACTATTAACTGCTGTCGAAATACTAATCAAAGGCCTTCTTAATCCAAATGCCTGAGGAGCATAACTCTTATACCCATAGCCCTTGCAGTGGGCTGTGAACATGAGAAGTATAAACTAAATTTGCTCATTTTTGAAATTGAAGATGGATATACAAACTCTCTTGTAGTCATCAGAATGAGCTGCTATTGCTAGATGGGCCAAAAAGCATGATTTAATCTATGAAGATCTTATCATTCCTCTACTCTAAGAGATTTCGTCTGACTTTGGGTTTTGGGAGTTTTTTTTTGCTTTGGGAGTTTCTTGAATGTGCCTATAATAGGAGCTATTGTATGCCGCTGTTTAAAAAGGAACTTCTCTGCCGCTGAGAGTTCAGAGCAACTGCCTGTGATTTCCTCCTCATACTATTCCAGAAGTCTTCAACTTGTTTTATTTAATTGAGATTGTGAAATCCTGTTCTGTAAGAGAGCGTTGGGGGTCCAGGTGTGCAGGGAGGACCAGTGGAGAAGCCGGGACACTGCCCACCTGCATGAGTCTGCCCATGTTAAGCCGTAGCTGCAATTTCTTATCTCACCTGCAGTGCTTTTGCAGAGAGATCTAAATGAGTGTCACTAAGGCATGATAAACTGAGTATCCTCTTGTAACTTTTTTTGCAGTCCAGGCACTTTGTTACCTTGTGTAATGTAAATTGGCATGCTGCTGCTACTCTGAGCATCTGAGTCCACGAGCTATAGACTTACCCAGCAAACAAGATTCCAGGTTCCAAAGAACATACAATTCAAAGGGAGAGAAGATGATAATTGGACAACTGGAGAGGGTAATTGTGGCTTCAAGTATCATAATGTCCTCCTTTAATGAAAAACTTAGCTAGTTCTGTTGTCTTCTCTGTAAAACTTTGATTCTAAAGTGTTTGATTAGGGCAGGGGATCAGGAATGAAAACCCCTTACTGTTGTTCACTTAACTAAATAGGCATGGTTTCACACCATGCTTTTGTTTGTATGCTTGCATTATTGCTGTTATGTGTGTGTAGACTAGGTGTAAATGTTTCATGTTAATTTTAACAAGGTAAAGTAATGTGTCATCTCTCTATGTGAAAATCAAGACCCTGGAAATCAGACTGATCTGCCCAAGTGCATAAAGTAAATCAACAGCAGTTCAACTTGGCGTGCAAGTTTCTAGCCTTGCAAATGCCTGTTCTGAACACCAGGAAGCTGTTGGTAGATCCTCATCCTCTATCAGCCTTCCCCTCCTGAATCCCTTCTCCAAACAAGTTCAAAGCACTGCACTTATCCCAGACATTGCTGAACGTCTGGAGTAGGGGAGGAGATGTGCTTCTTCATTCCATTTTGGGAGCCAGAAGCTGCAGTGTAGCTTTGGTGTCTTCAGCATTCCTACTCGCCACTTGAGGATTCCTGCTTTTCACAATGCCAGGCCAAGTCAGTTTTATATCTGCTAAAACCTCAGACTTGTCAATTACAGTGCAAAGCCTCGCCTTGAGGCTATGGAAGGACTTTAATTTTAGACCTACCAAGAGCATGCTCCTTCAGTTGTTGGACGTTCAAGACAAAACTGTGTTCAGATTTGGGATCCTGGATGTTGTATGTGGGTGGAAAGAAAGTCAATATGGTATCTGTGGCGTAGTTTGGTGAAGGAACACACAGAGAGATCTTTCCATCCTCCCTATAGGAGGTGAATTATACCACACCAACAGGAGGATAGCAGGGCAAGCCACACCTGTGGGGATGTTCTGTTGCACTGCAGATGGCAGCCAAACTTCTACTTGCTTTGGCGGTGTCAGGATCCTGCCCCAAAAGCAAAGGGAATATGGGAAGTAAGCTGGAGAGATGAACTAGAACACCTAGAAGCATTCTGCATCTGGAGTAAGGCTCATCTGAAAGCCAGACAACCCTTTCAGTGTTCTGAGCATCAACTCTTTTTCATGCAGTATTACTGCCTTCCAGTTCTTGCATACTTAGATGGATTCCTTAATACCATTTTCATTGTATGCTTGCATTAATGGTTGCTTCATTTTCCAGTTCAATTTCTTTGTAAAAATTGAGTTAAACTGAGAAAACCTGGTTCACCTAAAAGCAGAAGTTGCCATCTCCAGTACTGAGCATAGACTGACAGCCTGAGAGCTGATAAAAATTATTTTTGTTTCAGACTTCTTCTGAGAGTTATCAGCATAGAAACCAAACTTACCTCAATGTGGCTTTTTGTTTCTGTGTCATTAGGCAGTTCAACAAGTTTGAGCTGGCTTTTTTTTTTTAATTTTAAAATTTCCTGGCTTTTTTTCTCTGTACACAGAAATATGTGCTCCTTCCTTTCCTTTTTTTTTTATCAGAAAAACATGGGGATTTTTCAATGTTTCTTCTGTCTCTCCACTTAATGAGACGTGTCATGGGAACTACATTACAAAGCATTGGGATGAATGGGGGAAAATATGGACTTGTAACAGGTTGTTTGTGGAATGGTGGTTATTTTGTGTGTTGCTAATAGAAATGTCAAACACAGTTTAAAATAGTATGAATGGAAAAATAAGTTATCAGCACTGTCAAGCTGACACCTGCTTGTGTTGTCCTGTAATGTTACTCTTGAATTTTCTTGAATAAACAGAGGAATTTATAAATTCCTCACAGAGGAAAAAAAATCAAACCAAACCTCTGCCCTCTGCTTAAAAACTCTTGATAAGAGCTGAGGCTGTCATATCATATTAAAACCAAAATGAAACAAATAATATTTTTGCCATTGCTATTTAACCCTACAGGATGAACACTGAAAATTTTTTCTGATAGTTTATTGCCTTAATGTAATTAATGGTCTTAGACCTCAGAAAGCCAGGATCATCTCTGGATTGCATACACAGACTCCTTTGATTCTGAGTGTGTTAAAGGTGTTCATCAAAAAAAAAAAAAAAAAGTGTGTTTAGGTTTGTCTAATTTTGGTTGTTTCCTTACTGGTCCTCCTATCTGTTTACAGCCTCAGGAGAGCTGTTGGCTGTGTTCAGGGTAGTGTGACTGTAGGCCGGCTGGGTGATGCAGGGTTTCTGAGAGACAGAGGTTGTAATTTGGAGTATGTTTAAGCTGGTGTTGCCACAAGTCGAGAACAGTTCCTCTCTATGGCATCAGTTTGTGCCATTCTTTATAAGTAGAACTGCAAAGAGTATCTGGCTGAAAATGAACTTGATTGAAGGGAAAAGTTACCAAGACAGATTATTTTCTCAGTCCTGTTGATTATGGGCCCTATGTAATGACTGTGCTTGTACAGCATAGGAAGTGCTGCTGTCTGAATATTGGGAGTAAGTGACCAGAGGATGTGGAATCAAAGAATGGTTGGGTTGGAAGGTATCTTAATGACCATCCAGTTCCAGCCCTCTGCCATGGGCAGGGACACCTTCCTCTATACCAGATTGCTCAGAGCCCCATCCAGACTGGCCTTGAACACTGCCAGGGATGGGCCATCCACAACTTCTCTGGGCAACTTTTTCCATTGTCTCTGGACTGATTTTGAACTGCTGCTTTTTTCATAGTTCAAGGTAGGCTTAAATTCAGAGCAGTTCTGTCCATAAGCAAAGCCTAGAGATTGAAAATCATCAATATTCTGCAAGATACAGTGATCCTCCCTAATAGTTCACTGCTGCTAAAAGTGGTGCTTCCCAGTCCTCTCTCTCCCTGGCCTGTTCCAGTGCCCAACCACTTTCTGGATGAAGAACCTTTTTCTAATATCTAACCTAAAGCTCCCCTGACACAGCTTCAGGCCACTCTCTTGGGTCCTGTCACTGGACAGATCTCTTCACCACAGAGAAAAGATCAGTGTCTGCCTCTCCTCTATGCTTTTAGTCTTGTTTTCCCCATTTCGCTCACTTCTACTCCATTCCATGCACGAACACTGGTGTTCCCACAGTGAGTCACATCCTGGGATTACAGTCCTTCTGCGGGTTTTTTTGCCATTTCTTTAGTTGGAGTGGAGGGTGTGTCAAGTTAACTGTCAGCAGATTGTACTGTCTGCATGATTATTTCACTACAGGAACAGGCACCCAAATACAAGGGAGAGGGAGGTAAGTCTATACCCGTGCTTTTGGTCACCAGCATAGTTTAAGAATAGCAATGTAACCTTTGTGTGGGAATGCTGCATGTTGTTGTGCCCTTGCTGAGGGATATGACTGAAAGTATGGATTTTGTAGTGGGGTGTTACAAACAAGAGTGTTTGAGATCTCTTAAAAAATCACTGGCAAGGGTATGAGTAAAACATTTGATATTAAGTGACAAAGCAGGACAAGTTCGTTGGCAAGATTCACTCTACTACTTACAGGACAGCTAAGGCACAACAAGGGAAAACAAGCAACAACGAAACCAAACAAAATCCAGGCAATCAAAACAGAAATGAACTGAGGAATATCTAGGGGTGTGTGTGTGTGTTTAGGTGTGTGTGACAAGCAGTGCAGGCAAGGATAAAAAGGAATACAGCCCAAAAGCATAACAACACTCAAACTTACCAATGCTTTAACTTAACTTATACCTTAAGCCTAACAAATTAACATAGGAAAAACAGTTAATTTATACCTAACTTAATTTATAACTTAATTTATAGTTTAACATTCTAGCAGAGGAATGAGACTTAACAACATTTCACCTAACTTATAACTTCGAAGTTATATATAGCAACTCAGCAGAAGAACAACGCTTAGCAACACTTAATGTAGCTTACAACTTATGTTTAATAACTTAGCAAAAGAACAACACTTAGCAGCATTTAAGGAAGCTTGTAACTGTAACTTAGCCGTACTTACAGGCCTAACTTAGCTATCTGAGGTACTTAAACATCTAAGAAAACAGCATTTCTCTCAGATTCGCTATAGCATAAGCGCAGGTGCAGGCACGCAGACAGAAACAGTCAGTGCAAGCAAGGTACCTGAGAAAAATTCCCCTCAGAGGTCCGTGAAATACTCACTTCGGATGCTTTTGCATCTCCCAACGGGTGAGGGATCGGGCCTTGCGAAGTGAGGGTATTGGCCCAGGATATATTGTGTTTCGGCAATCCTCCAAGTATAGCAAAGCTGAGGGTTTGTTGGCTCTGAGAGGTGTCCCACTCAGAGGGAGATTGCTGGTCACAGCCTGCGGTGGCCCAGGAGAGCTCAAAAAGTTCTCAATTTGGACTGCTGTTTATAGGGCCACAAGAGGATGGGTTTAGTCATAACAATGTTTCATCCTGGCCACAGTGTGGGTTGGCACTTCCTTGGAAGTGTGAGAACAGGAATATTATGCCATTCAGGAAAGAGGAATATTTTCCAAGGCTGGTCGTAGGGAAAACAGGAGCTTGTTAGCAATTCCTGGGAGCAGACAGTATTTCTGATAAGCTCTGAAAAAGCTGAGCCCAGGGGTTGTTTTCAAGGCGAAGGCCTAGCAAGCATTTCTCAGATCACACCCCAGCCTGGAAAAGAGGAGGGGGAATGCACCACCACATGGGAGGGACCCAGGCCTCTTGCTGGGTGCCACCCTTAGGTCCTGCCTTTGCTGATGAGTAGAGCTCTGTGGATGCAGGCAGCTGTGCATTATCCAGGAGGAGCAACACGCAGCTCCGTGAACACGCTGCAGTACACAGGAGGAAACATCTGCTTTGGGTGTTACATGTAGGATTTGCATTCATTCCTGCACAAACCTGATTTTATCTTGCGACAGCCTGGGTTAGTGCTACAGCTTATTGTCATCTATGTTCTCTCTCTCCTGGCTGTAGCTTTTGCCTGTGCTTTTAAACCATGGGTCTAAGTGCTCTCTTACTGGAGCTTGGGAAGTGGGTTGTGTTTGTGGCCTGTGGGGGAATTAAGAGGATTCTGGTTGTTGAATATTCTTATAGTCCTTCTGGACTGAACATTTATTTCAAGGTTTTCTGCACCTGGTAGTTTTGAGTGCTAGCAGGGAACTTGCTTGTCTGCTGGTTACAGTTGCTGGGGGAATTAAAAATTTTTTTAAAAGCTTATGAGAGGGGCAGTTGAGAAGTTACAACAAATAAAACAAAAATCTATTTAAAAAGCCCTACTCCTGAAGCAAACAGTTCCTTGCCATAAACTAATCAGTAAGGACTTTTCCACCCAGTTTCAGCAGGTGGAATGTTAGTGTCTTAATGGTGATAGGAGAGCCTAGCTGCTGCCTGTATAGACCTAAGATATACCTATATGCATTTCAAATAGGTATTTGAAAAAATTAATGATAGCACTAAAAATAAAAAGGCTTACAGACATAGCTTACAGACACGGATATTAACTACTAGGCCTTACATCAGCTCCAAGAAATATAGTAAAGAAATTCAAATCAGGTAGACAAATACAGTAATGAGACATTTATTACTGGTAAATGGAGTATTAAATTCTACTTAGTCTGAACTGAATATGGATACCTTTAGTCTGCTAAAATGCTGAAAGAGTCAGAATTAGTCAGTGTTACTGACTACCACTACTACACTACAGTGTTACTCAGGGGAGTATTAAAACTCAAGTACAGCACTGGGTTGTGTGGGTCTGGCTGCTGGAGAAGTGGGAGCAGAGGATGTAGACCAGGTGAGGTGGTGGGTTTGCAGAAGAGGCTTTGCCCACACAATGGTAGCTCCTCTTTATCTGTGACACTTAGAGCATGTGATTTGACTGGGAGGAAAGAACACAAAGACTTGACATAAGAAGGAATTGGAAGTGAATTTTAGGACATACAGGAGTCTGATGGTTTCTGTAGAGGCTACTGGAGGCCTTAGCATTTTTTTGTTGTGTGAACTTTATCTGGGAATAATAGGCTACAATAAGAAGAGAGGGAGAAAGCAGAGAAACTAAAGAAAGGGTAGTTCTAGCCTTCCAAAAAGAGTGTGTGAGAGGGTGTCTGGTTGTCACTTCTTCTTTGCTTACCACTGTGGAATGGGAAATATATTTCCATATAAAATGAAGTAGAAAAGATGGGGAAGGGTTCCTTAGGAATTTAGAGAACATGATGACACATGCTTTCTCCAGAAACTCAAAGATGCATGTTTATGACGTTATGCAACATTTCTGTATGATTTCTTTGAAAAAAGGAAGCTGACAGCACTGAGTGGGAGACATTTTCACTAGACCAGTGAAGCAGAGAAATAAAACCCGAAACTGGATTTTTTAAGATGGGAGGAGATGACTGTTATCCTTGAGGAATAACCATTCCTTGTCCTGCTGCTGGGAGCCCTGAATGCCCCTGGACAGTAGCTCTTCAGCTCCTTCCTGCCAAGACTTTGTATCACCAGCCAGCAAGAAGACGGTGTACTGAAGACAGCAGTGCCCCCTGTGCCATGTACCACCTGTGGAGAGAAAATGTGGGATTTTTTCAACTCTGCTTTCCTTCAGTCTCATTCCTGGGCTTGAAGAAGCAACAATTTTGTTCTCATAACTCCAGCCTAGCTCTTAGGACTAACTGAAAGAGAGTAAAGACATGGAGTGTTTACCTGGATTAACACTCAAGTTTAGGAAGTTATTAAAGGTTGGCTGAGCAGTGGTGCCTGTCCTTGCTCGTGTTCTTAGTCCCAGCAAACAGCTGCCGTCCTTCCTGAAGGCTTTAGTCAACAGCCACTGTGGTTTGGCTTGTGCTGATGTCAAGCCACCAAAGCTTGGTTGTATCTGTGAGCCAATGCTACTGAGAGGTAGAAATTCACAGTGGGAAGAGCAGGGAGTATTTCTCCATACTAGGAATACTATAGGTCCTTTGGGAGTGAGAGATGACTTCTTGAGGAATATGCGCTCCTGGAAATTGTCTTTATGAAACAAAAGTCTCTAACAAGACTCCAGGCTTCGTCAGATCAAAACAGTGTTCCACCCCACCCAACATCTTACAATCTTGTGGTCTCCAGACATAAATTCTGGAGCTCCTGCATTCTTTTTTCTTCTGGAAATCATTAATTGAGAGGGGTGGAATGAGATGCTCAAGTGAAATGTTTAAATCTGCCTGAACAGGGTAGAATACAAAGAAAGCAGGTAGGTTGTGTTGAAAAGGTGTGGGAGTTGATAGCTTACCCTGTTTATTTCTACATTTCCTGTACCTGGAAAACGCCACCATGTAAGCGCAAACAAGAAGTTGGAACTCTAATGGAGCAAGAAGAGTGCTTTGTTGGGTAAATTGCAAACAGATTGGATATTCCATAAAAAGCAAGGCATGGAGAAGACCTGTGTGTGCAGCTCCCTACCCAAGCACACAGAAATGTCTTTCTATTGCTTGTTTTCAGTGTCCTGTCAGAGAAAGTCTGTGTTTCTATGGTGTGGCAGAAGAGCTGATGAGCACTGTTCTTTGCCAGTGGGAAAGGAAGGCCTAGCCGACCTTCTGTCTGCTTTCATATGGAAAGGAGATAAGATGTGGAGAAAGATGAGTTATAGTTTGTTGTCTGGACTCGTATTCAGTGTAGGCAAGACTTGTTTTGGTGTGATAAAGCTGTAGTATCTGCACTGGTTTAGGAATAGTAGTAAGTTTGCGTACAATGATGACGTGAGAAGCAAGGGAGGCACAGAATGATATAGGAATTGGTGGGTTCGTAAACTGATGCCATTTGGGAATAAATAAAAAAAGATCAAACCCAAAATAGTAGCTGTCACTTAGAACGAGTTGGCTTGAGGAGTAGATATCTGAAATACTTATTTCACCATGCACAGTTACTGTTTAAAGGGAAGTTTCACATCATACAGATTGGGAATCTTGATTTAATGTGAGACCTCATTTGTATCTTAACCATGCCCTTTCTTCAATGTAGTAGTAAAAAGTTACCAGCTACTGTGGAGCAAAATTGATTCCTAAATGCAAGTGTAACTTGAATTCAGTACCGAAGTAGTTTTGTCTATGTTCCTGTCTGCCATGGCAGTAATCTTGCAATTGTTTTAGAGCCGTTCGGAGCTATTTGGAAGTAGAACGTGATTGCTGAAGACTGAAGCAGGGACACACAGATGCTTATGGTTTAAAGGTTGTGATCCCTTCCCCACAGCAGGATTTTGTCTGTTAGATCAGTAGGGTTTTTTTCCTCACAAATGTAGTTTTTTTCAATGAAAATTAGGGAAAATCTCTTATCTCTCCTCTGTTGTGGTTTATTTATTTATATTGAATGCCTGGGCATTTTTAGCAGAATGTAATTGACTCAAAACTGAGAGCAGTAGAAGTTGCTGAACAGATTCATTCTTGCTGACAGCTCTGCTAGATCTCAGATGTTGGGATGCTGTTTCACATATACTGGCTGTGAAATAAACTTGCTTACGTGACATTTCAAGGGAAATCCCTAATACTCCCATGATTTCAGACCAGGTGCTTTGAACTCAGTAGCAGTTTTGTGTGAGAAGTGTCTTTTTCCTATCTGTGAATATTCATGCTGGAAAAATTGCGGTTTATTTGATCAGCAGGAACTTCAGTCTGGGTGTTCTGCAACAAGATGTTAAAACTGATTTTGCTGGTGACAATTCTTCATTTAATATTTTTCACCAGATCGTGGGCAGGAGGCCTAATTCAAGTGAACAGAGGGAAAGAATTGAGGACAGAGGGGCTTAGGATGGGGAAGATCATCAGGGTAATGATTCTGCCTGGGACCAGAATGTGGAAATTGGACTCCTTTGCTGTGCCTGTCATACAATTGTGGTGATAGCCTGGGTTTGGGTAATTCCTAACTGATGCGTGCCTTAGTTTGCAACTTTGTGATGTGCTTCTAACCTAAATTTGACTATATCTGATATTGCATATGGCATTAGTCAAGCAGTGTTTTATAAAATGATTGTTAAAGTAACTTTTTCTTTTTTCCCCCCTATAGCACACATCTACTGTGAGGACGTCTTTGGCATCATAGGAGAAAATTTTACTTTTCCAGTAAAAATAGACCAAGAAGTAGGGGAAATTACCTGGAAGAAAAACAAGGATAAAGTGGCTGAATGGGAAGGGCAAAACAAACTGAGGTATTTTGGTCCTCTCAGCACCAGGAGTGTGCTTACGGAGAATGGGTCCTTGACTATAATTAACTTGGAGAAGGATGATGCTGGCACATACAGGTTAGAGTACTGGGATTCTGTGAATGATCACAGCCTAAACTTCGTACTTGTTGTGTTAGGTAAGTAGTGAAAGAACTGCATAAAGAATGTGAACCACTCTATTCACTTTAAAATGTCTAGGAAGGGAATTGTATATTTGTCAGGGAAGCAAACAGAAACAGAGGGGGCTGTTCTTTGTCTCTATTTGTAAGTTGCTTAGGCACTTTGAACAAATTTTCAAAGGTGGCATCTCATTTGTGTGCCCATCATTACTCACCTTGGAATGACTTCTAGAATGTGTGTAGATGGCACACTACACTTTCAGGTAGACAACTAAACTTTTTGAGCAAGCTGACCAGATAATCCCAGACATTATGTACCTATTAAAGATGATCTTGCAGGCATATTATACGTGCTTGAATATCTGTGGCATCATCCTGTGCAGGTCTTCTCAGCCTCACTAGTAGTCTTTGGGAAATATATGTGACCAGTGTGTCTATTAGTCCTATGGACAGTGAGCCATGAGGACGCTTGGACTAGGCATGGGAGAAGCACAAACAGGTGGTTTACAGGTCACTTTCAGAAACACATTTCTCTCTCATGTATGTGTGCACACTCCCCCACACTTTTGTCTATGCACTCTCCTGCTGCTTTTGTTGCACCAGCCCTTGTACTGTGCTGAAATTCTATGTAGTTTATAGCTAAAGTAATACAGAATGTTTTCTCTCCGTCTAGATCCCCTTCCAGAACCTAAAATAAGTTGCAACACCAGCGATCGTAAACTTGTGTTAAACTGTACAGCAAATTTCCAGGGGCCTCTGAATTATGCTTGGAAGCTGAGTAACAATCCACAGAGTTATCAGAACCAGCTTTCCATCCCTTTGGAAGATGTTGATACTACCGCAAACGCTACATGTATCATTAGATTCTCACAAACGGAAAGGAGCTCTGAAATCTCTTTGATTCAATGCCTTCCAGATGAAAAAGGTAATGAATGTGTCATGTTGAAAACACAGGTCTGAGCAGCTTGGTTTGGAAGCAGTATGGCCTTTGTAAGATTTCTCCTGACTTCCTGGGAAGTTGAATTTAAAGAGTAAAAAGCATCAGAAGTGATTTGTCTGCTAAAAGTGTGTATAAAGTTGGTGAAAAGTATGAGGCTGGCAGTTTGATACCCCATGAAAGATACTTTTTGCAGGGATCTCCACAAAATAAAACCTTCAGCTGTAACTAGATTGAGTAATAATAAAGATCAGAAGGTCTTAGAAGATCTCTTCTGAGCCTACTGGCTTTATGTAGTTAATGCTGATGACTTGTCCTGTTTGTACTGCTCTCCATGAATTGGAGTGAAACTATTCAGCCATTTCAAGTGACTCATCTAGCAGCCATTAGATAAAATAATTTCTCATCTATCATGTGCATGAGTCAATGAGCATACTTCTTTCCTCCTTCATGGAGAGGTATAAAAAGTGGAAAAGAGTTTTCCTCCTGTTGCTTATTGCTTTGGGACAGCCTTCAGCTTGAGGCTTGCATTTTTATGGTTTTTTTAAACACAGAGTGAGGACACGTTTGGAACCATTGGGTTTGTAAGGTGTGTAAGTGTGATAAACAGCTATAATAGCATTGGCTTTTGCAAGTAGTGAAATGTAAGAAATATTGTGTATCAGAATATGTTAGGAAATACTACGTGCAAATATGTTAAGAATAACTTTGCTATGCGGATATTAACTAGTTAACATTATAACTGGGGTCAAAGTTACAAGGTGCTTATATGGCTTGAGTTATAAGATATCAGTATAACCTGAATCATAACTTTCTATACCTATGTAATCTGAATCATAACTTTCTATACCATGTAATAGCTAGCATATGGTTAACCTAATCGCTTAATGCTTAAATAAACAGAAACTTGCCAGGTGAATAGTCTCAAAAATAGACAAGTGTAGTTAGATAAGGGAAGCAGCAGGATGTACTAATAAAAAGTTGGCAAAAGTGAAGCCAATTAGTCACAAAATAAAGCATTTAAACTGGATGGTGTGACCTCCACTTGTCGGGCCTAGGCCACAAAGAAGCACTCTGAAAACCGAGTTCTTTACAGGTCGCAGGCCAGAAGGAAAAGAGAGCCTGGTTGTTTATTCTTTACATATTTATATGTTTCTAGGAATAACCGTGGATTGGAGGTCAGTGTTACCACCTCCTCCATCCTTACAGGTTCACAGAAGAGTCCATCAAACATTCTCCACCCAGGAGAAAAGAATGTAAACTAAAGTTACAGTTACTAAAACATTGCTATGTTTACAGAAAGTGTGTGAGAAACTTTATCTAAGAATCACACATAGAACACTGCAAAAGACAGGGCAGCAGGATGGATCTGGAAAGACCTAGGAACACCATAACTGCACATGCTCCAGAGACAAAGTTGAAAAGTTCAAGAAGACTGGAGCCTTCATCGAAGAAGACCCTCACGATCATAATACACACGCTCTAAAAAGGCACATTGCGGGGGGAAATATTTTAATCCCTTCTAAAAAATGTAAATTAGTTCTCAGAAAAACGATGCATATGCATTGGGGTTTATTAATATGCATAATGTTGAAGCATATAAATGGCAAGTTTGTGTAAGTGTGTGTGCCTCTGGCTATGAGCTACGCACCCAGCGCTGTCTGCTTTAAGTGGCCTTTGTCCCCTATTGTCCTTTATTCAATTTATAAAACCCCAAAAAGAGGAGTGAGCTTCATTTCTCACAGTAAGGCAGTCCCTAACTGACAAAATTTCTCATTTTTGTGCAAAAGTAATTCTCATGGTTTACTAGTATAGAATTTTTCTTTTGCTGGAGTTATGTTTTAGAAACTTGTTAGAAATCAGGCATGTGGTGGGTTGACCTTGGCTGGCTGCCAGGTGCCCTTCAGGCTGGTCTGTCACTCTCTCTCTTCTCTGGGGCAGGGTGGAGAAAATATGATAAAAGCCTCATGGGTTGAGGTAAGAACAGAGAGAGATCATTGAGCCATTACTATCACAGGCAAAACAGACTTGACTTTGGGAAAATGAATTTAATTTATTGCCAATCAAAATCAGAGCAGGATAATGAGAAACAAGCAAATCTAAAACACCTCCCCCAAACCCCTCCTTTCTTCCCAGACTCAGCTTCACTCCTGATATCATTACCTCATCTCCCTAGCTCAGGGGGATGGGGAATGGGGCTTGCAGTCAGTAGTCAGCTCATTACACGTTGCCCTTCTTCCTCAGGGGCAGAACTCTTCACACGCTTCCCTGAAACAGCGTGAGGTTTCTCCCACAGGAGACCTCCACGAACTTCCCCAATATGAGTCCTTCTCCCAGGCCACAGTTCTTCATGATCCTGCTCCAGTGCGGGTCCTCCACAGGGTCACAAGTCCTGCCAACAAACCTGCTCCAGCGTGGGCTCCTCTCTCCATGGGGCCACAGGTCCTGCCAGGAGTCTGCTCCAGCGTGGGCTTCCTGTGGGGTCACAGCCTCCTTCAGGCATCCACCTCCTTCAGGCATCCACCTGCTTCAGTAGGGGGATTCTCTACTCCAGCACCTGGAGCACCTCCTGCCCCTCCTTCTGCACCAACCTTGGTGTCTGTTAGGCAGATTCTCTCATCCCTTGTCACTCCCCTCTCACCCTTGCTGTTATCCAGCAATTTTCCCCCTTTCTTAGAAGTGTTATCCCAGAGACACTACCACAATTGCTGATGGGCTCTCCCTCAAACAGCAGCCGATCCAGCTTGGAGCCAGCTGCCATTGGCTCTGATCTGACATGGGGGCAGTTTCTGGCTTCTTCTCACAGAAACCATCAAAACCTTGCAATGCAAACCCTATACAAGATATTTGCTGAAATTTCATTTGTTTGAAATCTGGCTCAGCCTTTCATAGGCCAAGATCTGGAATAGCCATTGCCTTTCAAGTGATGTGCCTTTACTGAAATGAGGTACTTAAGGTGTAACTGTCCTGTAGATGGCTTAGGGTTTTGCTAATAACTGACTCTGGTGCATTCATTTATTGAGGTTACTTTTAAAATAATAGCTATAAAATATATTTGGGGCTGTATTTCTACTGAACTAGTGTATCATACAGTTGCTTTTTAACTAACCAGTCTTTTTTTTTTTTTTTTTAAAAGGATACAGTTCTTACAAACGAAACAGAGGTGCTCTTATTGGAGCTGTAGTCCTTATTGTAACTGGAGGAATGCTAGTACTCCTGTTCTGGAAAGGTATGTATAACACTTCCTAACAGCTTTAGGTGCTTCAAGATTAAGCTCATCTAAGGTTCTGTTGAATGTATGAAAATTTCTGACCATTGGATGTTTTGTAAAAACAATAGAAGAAACAAGTCCAATTTATGCAAAGACTAATAGATTTTAAGGAAATAATGTACGAACTTTCTTGCATTTTGACAGTGGGCTCTGAGTCCTAGGAAACACGGCAGTTTGCATTCGCATATTTCTCCTTCAGTCCCTAGACTTTTTTTTTGTTTTTAAAAATTTTTTGTTTGATTTACTGTGGGTTTCTGCTTACCAAGTATTTATAGCCTCTCCTGTTCCTACCTGTGTGTGTTTTCATAGCCTTTTTTGAGAGCATCATAAAGCTGCCCTCAAGATCAGATTTACTGTTGGGACAGGCTTATACCAGGGCTGAATATCATATGCTGAGTCTAATCTGACAACTCAGTGTGGTCAACTGATGAATGAGACCTTCTGTGCCTCCTGTCAGCCTGCATTGCGATCATCTTGGAGTTCTGTATTTGTTTTTTGATCCATCACTACACTGAATTCAAGTATCTCTTTTGTAAATCTGACCATTTAATCAGAAATGGTAATTATAGGCTATCACTGTGTATCTTTTCCTGCCACATTTTTGGATTTGTGTGTCAAATTGTCTTCTGGTTTGAAAAAGAGGGGCACACCATCTTTTCTCTTTGTGTTGGAGAGAGTCCCAAACAGGAATACATTTCTTCATCCTATTCATGCACTGCGTGGATAATTTGTGTTGACTTCCAGATGGGGCCACCACTTGGAGGTGGCTGCAGGGTGAAGAGTACTGGATGCATCTTCCATCTGGGAAGGACCAATTGATGACATTCTGGAGGGAGGGTCTGATCAGGACATAAATAGATATATATTGCATGTGGACCTTACGCTTTCTTGCTCATTGTCCATTTAGTTTCTGTTGGCATGGAATCATAAAATAAACTTGAAAGACATCTCTGGAAGTTTCATCCAATTTGCTGCTGAAAGCATGACAAACTTCGAAGCTAGATCAGGTTACTTAAGGCCTTGGCCAGTCCAACTTTGAATAGTTCCAAGGATGGAAATTCCCCAGCCTCTTTCAGCATGTGTTTGAGTGCTGAAACACTCTTGTAGGGAAGGATGTTTTCCTTATTTCTCTTAGGGACTGCCCTTTGGCAACTTCTGGCCATTGCCTTCTGGTTTTCGGTACTTCTGAGAGGGGTTTCCTTTGTTTTCTGTAGTTAGTTGTAGACTGAGTTAGCCATCATCCTCTTAGCATTCTTTTTGAGACTGAACAAAACCAATTCTCTCAGCACTTTCTTGCACAGCTCCTGCCCCTAGACATCTTGGTGGACATTTGCTGGACTAACTTCAGAAAGTTGGTGTTTTTACATTAACTGGGAGACTAATACTGGAGAGAATACACCACATGTGGTGTCACAAATATTGACTAGAGAGGAGGAATTATTTGTGTGTTTGGGCTGACTGCACTTCTGCAAACACAGCCCAGTATTTGGAAGCCTCCTACTGCAAGGGCACATTTTTCTGAGTGATGTTCAGCTTGTTCATGCTTTCAGGTCCTTTCCTGCAGAGCTATTTCCTAGCCAGGCAGAGCCCAGCCTGTAGTGGTCCATGGGGTAACTTCAAGAGGTTCAGAACTTTGTTTGCCTTTGAATATCACATCTTTTCTGCCAGCACGTTTCTCCAGGTTGTTGAAGTCAATTGGAGTGGCAACCCTGCCTTCCAGCATATCTCCTACTCCCCAGTTTGATGTCATCTGCAAACTTTCTGAAAGTGCCTTCTGTGTCCTTGTTCATGTTGGCGGTGTGAAACAACACTGCTCTTGGTGATAACACACAAAGAATGTCACTTAAAACTGACCATCAGTTAGAATCAAAATAATTCAGTTACTTCCCTTGAAACAAAGAGGGTTTGAACATGCAAGGAAATAAACCTGTTACACCTTGGTAGGATAAGCATTGTACAGGTATAATCAAACAGCAGAAGAAATTTACTGATTTAAGTACAAAACTCAGAATCAGAAATTGGTAATCTCTACCTTAGATTTGATGTGCTCTGACTTGCTGTCAGAGGAGACTCATTCTGTTGATCTCTCACTGATAGTCTTTCCCTCAAAACAGCATTTCATTCTTTGTTCTTTCAAGTCAAGTATTCAGTCGCACGTTCACAGTGAAGTGTATTTTTTTTTTTTTTGTTTGGGGCTGGGAGAGGGGGATGGAATGGATGGAGGCTGTCAACAGGTTTCCAAAGAGACAAAACTTTATTTCTGAGTAATTTCCCCAGGAATTCTATTTGTTTGTGTGCAGGTATAATTAAACTTGGAAGGGGAAGAAGGATTCCTCAGAACAGTCCAGTGAATGGCTCAGGTAAGATAGTGTCACAAATGTGTGGAAATCAGACTGTTGCTTGGTCTGGGCTTGTCAATTTTTATTCTGTAGTCTTTCAATGGAGAAGTAAAGGAGTAAGTTTTCTTTGAGTGTAGTTATTTGTTGCAGTTCATTAATACAAACTTTCTAAAACAAATTTTCAGGAGAACAGGAGCAACTTTTCCATGGGGACAGCCAACAACAGCCTAACCCAGAGGGAGGTAAGAAACCTATATTTTAGGGTATTAATGTTTCTAAACATTTGCTGTTGGTTGGAGCAGGAAGTCTGATTTGCTCTTTCCTTTTTTGTGGGTCTGGGCTTTTGAATTGGTTTTCAATGTGTGCACATACAGATTCAAAGTCTCAGTTGAGGTCCAATATTGGATGATTATAGGGACCTGCACTTAATGAATGTGTTAGTGGGGCTGGTAAGGTTACTGATGGTGAGTGGCCTGAGATTTTCCTGGTCAGCAGCTGTCTTTGGAAGTGAATTACCTTTCTAACAATGGAGAATTGGGGCTGGCCTCAGGATGAGGGCTGGAAAAGTGCACACTGTAGGGCAATCTGTCATTCCTCTCTTCCTGTCCAGATCTCCATCTGGGCTTATGCTGTCCATTCTAATCTGCATTGGGGGTTTTTTGGTTTGGGGGTTTGTTTGTTTGTTTGTGTATATTTTGTTTGTTTGTTTCTTCTTAGTGTTTTGTTGGAGTGGTTTTGGGTTTTTTTACTTCCTTAATTTGCAGCAGGATTGTTCTGTTCTCTGGCTTCTTCTGTTTTGGGGTGTGGAAATCACTCTATATATTGAGCAGCTAAGGAAGGGGACAACTCATTTAGTATGTGCTCCTTTCATAAGGGTGAATTTGGCTATCATGTTCTAGCTTTAACATATGAGTCTTGTTGCCAGGACTGGGGTCTTTTTTTTAGGAACAAAACTAAATTAACCCCCAAGGCAGTCAAGCATACTGGGTAGAGCAGGGGAAGATTCTTAAAAAAATATTGTTAGCAGGCCAAACAGTGTTTCAGTGGTAAATGGCTAAAGCTCCTGCCATCAGGTGCAGGCTCAGTGCCCTCTTGCAGTGTTCTGGTGTTGAGCTCACAGTGCCTACATGTGGGATGCTTGGTCTGGTACCTTACATTTGCTAAAGCTGTGGTTCTAGCCTGTGGTTCAGACACCACTGAAGTTGAGACTACAGATGAATCTGAAGGTCAAAAAAGGAGAAGGATGGGTAGGAAAAAAAACCCAATAAACCCCCCAAAAACCACCTTTTGGTACAGCACTTAAATTTCCTTTAGAATGTTTCTTTAGGGTCTGCAAAGAGGAAGGGTTTAAAGTTACAGTGTTAGTGCAACACAAAGATGAAGTAAAAAAAGTAGATGCAGATTCTCTTCTCAGCTATCTCTGGCTTTTCATGGCAGATTTGTGCAGCTTTATCAGTAAACTTTTGTAAAGTTGTAAGCACAAATATAAACAATGTTGGTCATGGTCTGGGACCTTAAGTGGTTACTGGAGGGAAGCTGAAGTTGAAATTAATTGTGAGTCCCTAAAGTGGCATAACATACTGGTTCTCAGGAATATCTTATGAAAGTGTTATAATGAAGTTGTCACTTTAAGGCTAAGTTACATGTTCTGTAGACTATTGTGCTACCTCCATACACATTTCTGGAAAAAGATTTCTGTTTTCTTGCAGCTGCATTTTCACAAGCTGTTCATTGTGAGAATGAAGAGCTTGAAGCAGGTAACAAGTGGGATGGAGCCCTAAAACAGAGGAACATGAAGGGGGAAAGTAATTTTGCACATGGCCTTTTGTAGTTCAAGCCATATTAGCATGTTCTCAATACAGAGTTTACCATTTCCCTGTTGGCCTAGAAGAACCTGTTGCCTTAGGAACAGTAAATGTCAATGTGTAGAAGAGAAGGCAGAAAGACCTGGGGCCTGTGTTTGGTAAGCAGCACAGAACAAATACCTTCTTGGGGCTTCACCTTCCCTCTTGATGAGAATGATGCTGCTTACTCTGTTTGGAAACCATTTTGCTATCTGTAGGAAGAACTAAGCATGGAAGAAAGAACCCCCTTTTATAGTAAATAAGCAGATTACCCTTTTGTCTAATGTTACCTTTTATTTGCATGCAAAAGAGTGCAAGGATATTTTTTTTATGATGTCATCATGGGTGGGTGGTCTTTGCTTTCTTCTGGAAAGAAACCCTCAAACAGGACCTTAGACAATAAAATGCTGTGGCTTCAAAACTTTGTATTGATGCCAAATAGATATGAGCCTCAGCACACCAATTTAGAGATGGGATGCTTACCAACTTGCAAAATTCATATTTGGGAGATACTTCATCCAGAAATGTGCTTCTCTAAGGAAAGAAGCCTGCTGTATCTTCCATTTGCTTTATGCTTTGGGAGACTTTTGACTGCATTTGACTGCATTTGCTAAGCAAAGCTCCAGTTTTGTTCTCTTAGTCCAGTCAGTGTAAATTTCAAGGAAGTTCTGGGACCTGTATTTTTTCTAGAAGTTATTTTAACTCCAAAGGGCTACTGAAATTGAACATTATTGTGCAACTTGAGAAAAAAATGTCAGTTTTTTCCCCAGTCTCTTGCACTAGGGATTCCTTCACTCCCTAACTCTTCCACCATTTTCCACAAGTGGCTGATAATAAGGGGGTTGGAAAAGGCAGAAGTCTTTCTTCTAGTGATGACAACAAGGAAAAGGAAACTCAGAAAAACTTGAAAGCCCCTGGAGCCCTGGAGTTTGCTGCTTATTCTTTGTGCATTAATTGTAATGGGTGTTTCTTTATCTGAAGAAATAGGGATTGTGTAGCTGATGGTGAAGGTGTGGTGCACTGCGGAATTGTCTTATCACTTGTGTAACTATTTCCATATACATAGACAGGGATACAGGAAAAGGAGGCTTATTTAATGCCTGTCTTAAAGTAGAAAGGAGTGAAACACACAGTTTGGGCAAAAGAGAAATCAGGTCCACAGATAAAGGTTGTCAGTTTGGACACAAGATGCAGACAATAAAATACTTTCCTTGGTTGCAGTATAGAACGGGAACATCAGGAAGGAGAGTTAGTGCACCTCTGTGCAGTACACCCAGCAGCACTTAGGGAACAGGCAGTCACTGCACTCTAGAAAGGAAATAGTAGGCAAGGCTATGATGTTCTCTGAAATGTGTATACAAGGCAATTCCAAGTAGGGCTTCTGCTGAAAGCACACCAAGTTAACTTGCAGAGGAGAAGGTGTGCTCCCAGCCCTGGACTGCACAGAGCAGTGGCCTGTGCTGGGAGGGGCAGAAGCAATGTAGTGTGCTCCTGAGGGACTGCAGTAGTTCTCTGTTCTCTTTTCAGACAGAGAACTGAATAAGGAAGACAGTGCCCTGAAAGACAAGCAGATAGTTAAGAATGGTGTAAATCAGGAAGGTAAGTGCCTGTTCTATGGAGCAGACAGTGCTAGTGACCCAGTAAGCAAACTGGCCATGATCCCTTCATAGAATCATAGAATCTGCTGAGTTAGAAGGGACGCATCAGGATCATGGACTCCAACCCCTGGCCCTGCAGACAACACCCCAATAATCACACCATATACCTGAGAGTGTTGTTCAAACACTTCTTGAACTCTGTCAGGCTTGGTGCTGTGCCCACTTCCCTTAGGAGCCTGTTCCAGTGCCCAAACACTATCTGGGTGAAGAACCTTTTCTTGATATCTGACCTAAACCTCCCCTGACTCAGCTTCATGCCATTTCCTCAAGTACTGCCACTGGTCACGAGAGTGATGAGATAGCCCATGTCTCTCCTCTTCCCCACACGAGGAAATTGTAGACTGCAGTGAGGTCTCCCTTTAGTTTCCTCTCCTCCAGGTTGAACAACCAAGTGACCTCAGCCACTCCTTTTAAAGCTTCCCCTTCAGACCCTTCACGATCCTCATGGCCCTCCTTTGGATGCCCTCCAGTTGCTTTTTTTATATTGTGTATACATAGAGCTATAACTAGTAACCCAGTCTGATGCAACAGAGCCATACCTTGAAGCTGAGCAAGGCAGGGGACTGTATTTGTCTTCTTATCTCTCTTCAGACACCTTAAAGAGGAACAGCAGTGTGCTGGCCAACCATGCAGATGAGCATGGCATAAAGGAAGGAGGTAGGTGCCTGGACTCTGTAGCAGCCTTTGTTCATTGTGAGTTTTGCCTAATGCTACCTAATGGGTGGCACCTTGGGCACTGAGCACCTCCTGTGTAAGGGTGTGTAAGGGATCGTGGAGAACAGTACAGAGTCAGGAGTGGAGGAGAGAAGGGAGGTGTTGGATGGTGATCCCATGGGAATGGGGCATGTTGGTCAGGATGGCTATTGTTGCCAAACAAATGGCCCATTTCTCAGTCAGATTATTCTTGATCCATCTGGGCCAGAGAGTCAGAGTGTTGTGAGGTCCAGGATTGTCTGAGTATTGCCTTTGTCCTTGCAGAAGTGCCCCAGGATGCAGAAGGTGGAAATGGGGAGCACCTGAACAACTTTCCCAGCTGCAGTAAAGAAGGTATGTGAGGGTCAACCTCTCTGTGTCTTGGGAGATTGTGCTGATTGACACAGAAGTTGACTGTGAATAGTTTTCCTTTCTTGGTAGAAAAAGGAAAAATGTTGTTTCGTCTGTCATACAGTCCTTACTTGAGTGGTGTAACTATGAGCATCTCTTACTAGTTTCTGCTTTTTGTATTGTAGATGAGTGGTCACCAAACTTTTTGTGATTGTCTATCATATCAGTAAAATACTTTGAATGAACATGCACACCCAATTTATGTATACTTATAAGTTATATACAATTATTACCATACTCATACATACATTATAAAACAGGCACAAAATAAAAATTTTTAAATTATAATGATGGAGCAAATAGTACTTTTATTTTTTAAATTTTATTACTGGTGCAAAAATATTTTTTTCCTGCACCACAATGGATTGCCTTGTGCACACCCACTTTGGAGTCTGCTGGTGCAGATAATCCATTTAAAGATCCTCAAAATGCACAGCCATGTGAAAGCAGGTGGCACCTTACTGCTGCAGAGTTTTTTGTTCTATCAAGTTTGATACTTCTGTTGAAATACCAGCCAAGCAATCACATCTAAAAATTCTGATATTTGCGGAAGACAGTGTTGAAAAGAGGGGGGAAAAAATCTTCAAATGTGAGGAAACGTGGATGAATGGAAGGGTGGGAGGGATTTAGGACTGAGTACAAAAACCTTAACTCTGTGATGCAGACAAAACTGCTGATGAAGCTCTCAGGAAAAAAGGGAACAGGCTGTATAGCTGCAGAGGAAGCTGTGGTATGCGGTTATAACTGAGTCAGATCCTGTTAGTTAACAATAAGTAATACTAAAGGCCAAGTGAAGTAAGTCAGTGTATTATTCCTGGTCTACGTGACGTCCTGCTTTGCTGGGCTAAACTGTGCTCCTGCGTTACCCTAAAGGGTTTAGCATCTGCAACTGGTCTGTTATGTCATGCTGAGGCACCAGACTTGGCTGTGCTTGCTTTGATGCTGCTTGCAAACCATGTGAGAACAGAACATCTTGCATGTTTTGGGGATGGGGTATGAAACCTGATGCTTGTCCCTGCAGCTGTAAAATGACAGAACCCTATTTCATATTCAGACCCTCTCACTGCACAGACACAAGGAAACAGTGCACAAACACACACATGCACCACACACACACACACAACTGGCTTTTTGATTGTGTTCTGTAGTATCATCACCAAGGTAAAGCAGTAAACCTGCCTGGATTTTAAACATACAAATCATAAAAATACTTCAGGCCTATCCAGGAAGCTGTGAGAACCAGACTAGGGACACCTTTCTTTTTCTCATTGTCTACAGAGTTGAGTACCCTATATCACCATACACTGCTCTCTAGACCATCTCCTGACATCTTATCCTACGTTGGAGTGATGCTGAGCTAGGGATCAGTAGAAGGGACAGGTAGTGCTATCAAAATGGGAGCAAAGGCTGAAGGACATAGTGCCTTGGCACATCCAGGTGGCTCCCCTTAGAGAGTTGCTCTGTGTGCAGTAAGATGGAAACACCAATGTAAGTGGGCTTGTGTGTGCTTTATTGCAAATCAGCCTGATTAGAGGCTGATGCGTGTTGCATATGATGAGTTAGGCTGGGGATGCAGTCTTGAACTTCCTGCACTGTAACTTCCCTTTGCCTTAAGTCTCCTTGCTTGTCAAATAAGAGCTGTATTTTCAATCCTCAGAAGAAAAAACTCCAAAAGTACCTGGCATTGCTGTGTGAAAGAAATAGCAGCAGCAACACATGCATGTGTGATGCACAGCTGATACTGAGATTATAGACACAAAACATTTGCATAGAGGTGGTGCCTTAATTGCCTGGTTCTGTGATCTAAAGTCCTGGAGTCAGAACAACTTCACAGGTTACCAGCTGCTTAGCAAGTGGCTGGCAGTAAGTAATAAATGTTCTAACTGTGCTCCAGTTGAAGAGGAATGTGCCTAATCACCAACAGACAACTTGGGTAAAATGTTTAGTGGCTGTCAGATACCATGGGTCGTGTACCTGCTCTAACTGGATTGTTACAAATCACGTGACGGTGTCTTGGTGCATCTTCACACCACCTCATTGGTATTTAATGCTTGCAGTATTCTCATATAGCTAGTTCAATTTCTAGAAGAAAAGACATGGTACTTTACCTGTGTGCTTTTCTTAACCCTTTTGTTTCAGATCTTAAATCAAAAGCAAGTAATTGCTTTGTTGCCCAAACGGATGTGGAAGAGAAGCGGTAGAATTCAGTGGTGAAGGAGGTGCTACTTTTTCCCTTGAAGGTCTTCCATGAGCAATGAAGTTGTCAGAGCTTCATCAAGAAGCACTTCGAAGACAAGCTGAACTGTTTCCAGTGCCTATATTTCTTTCCTCAGAAAAGACAGCCTCCTTTTCTAGTGCTACTATGTGAAGACAAATAGGCCACATCATGGACAAAATCTTTTTAATTGTTTTGTATTTGGTTTTAACAAACAGTGCCCTACTAACACACCAGGGCCTCTTTGTAGTTGATATTTAGAGATTTACAAAGTTATATATATTTTCATGAATGTGGATAAATCAAAAACTGATCAGCTTTCTATGCACTTTTTTATCAGTACCTTTTTACACTCAGAAAAAAAATTTCATCCTTCAGCAGACCCAGATGGATGGAAGTTTGCATTTTCTAGTCTTGGTTCTCCAGCAGGAACTCAGTACTCCAGACAAAGCTATGTCCTAGAGTTGGCAGATGCCTGGCAAACTGATCATCCCCTGACAGTGGTTCACTTTGTGATAAAACTACATCTCAGCTTGTTGTTGCACTGGAACAAAGGTGCTATTAACAGCGGGTTTTTCCTAAAGCTTTTTATATTTTTTGAACATTTAGGACTTTTTTTTATGCCTTATCTCTTACTTCACATTTTTCTAAGAATATCAGCTTCCTTCTACTAATTTCTAAGGAATAGTAGTATGTCTTCAAGTTGTGTGAGATTAGAACAAAAACTTGAAAACTGAGGTCATATATATGATGAAGCTCAGAAAGAATCAAAAAGAAAAACACCATGCATTAATGTTTTCAGAACATCAAGCTATGGAGTGTTTTTCATTATGTTTACATGCTGGTTGTTCATGAAAGTTGAATGCCATTTTAGTTAATTTTGAGCTTGGTACATGTAAAGAATTATGAAGGTTTGACACTGGTCACCAGAGATCAGAAGCTCCCCCTTCAGCTTCCCCCTTGTTTTAACTTATGCCCCTTCCACTCACACAATTTCTTCTGCTGTTTGCAGCTGTACTGCATGAGTGTTGAAAAGTCACTTTTGTTAGGACTAGACCTTTTACCTCTACTGCTGTATGTAAATATTTTATAATTTATTAAGAAAGTACTCAAGATGTAAAAAGCTTTGCCATATCTTCTTGTAATATATACAGGCAATTTTTATTTAACCTTAGAAGTTACTAATGATAATTTTAAAGTTACTAAAACAATTTTAACTTGAAGTGATGTATTTCATGTGGTTGGTTTTTTGGGTGGGTTGGTTGGTTGGTTGGTCAGTCAGTGTTCCTAACCCAAGTGTCCTTCTCCATTCCACCTTCAATGAGTTTATCATGATAATGTTGTCTTCTCAGTAACATTTTAACAAGTCTCCACACAAAGATGTCCTTTTTCGTGTGTACTGTGGTAAGAGTGAACCTGTAGCTCATTTGCCTGCTTGGGCAAAGTCTTATTTTCTGTTATTAATGTGAGAAATAATAATTAAAAAAATGATTGTCTGGTGGAACTGGCTGGAATTGCTCCCAGAAACTATACCAGTTTGTCTAATGGTCTCCATCCCATGCAATTTATTACTAAACAGCACAGAAAGGTGTCATATAATGTGGTTTTGAAAATTATTTGACACCTGGTATAATTGACATTGTTTCTAAAGCAAGAAGCAACAGCCTTCAAAAATATTAAGCAGTTGTGGTTAATTAACCACAGCTGCTGGAAGTCTTAAGAATAGTTTGTGGAATTTTGGAGCTTTATCAGAAGTAGAAAAACCTATTTACATGGCAGGCTGACATAAGACCAAGAACTACAGTCTCTCACTGCCTGCTTTCACCCTTTTACCTTGCACAGTGTCTTCTGTGCCAGAGAAATTTCTGGTAGAAGTGCAAACTGTGGTTTTCAAAGCAACAGTGAAGCTTCTTTTTTATTGGTATTGTTGTTTCTTTGGGTTTTGAGGGGTAGATTTTGGGTTGTTTTCCTATAAGGATCTGAAGTTAGACATTTGGGAGAATAAATTCACCTGACTCCCTGCCGGTTTTGGTAGCAGTATTTGCAGTGCCATTGCCCATGTCCTTCTCGTCAAATGTCTCCTCAATAACTAAAGAAGAATAAACTTTTTATGTGAAAAGCTTGTGTCCAATCTTACTTTGCAGTGAATGGAAAAATAGGCAGTTTTCAATAGCTGAGAGTAGAAGCTCACTCGAAATGCAGTTACTTTAGCCTGTGAACCACTTGAATCCAGGAAATGCTGACTGTATTCCAGGAAGTGAGCCTGCCCTCCGATATCTCTGAGTCTCAGCACATGCTGGTGGTAAGATCTATTTTTGCTAATAAGCAAACTCACAGTGAATAGAAGCTGCTGCTAAACACTTGTGCTCACAAGACACAGCCTGACTGATTCCTTGGTCCTGACTCTCTTTTCTTTATACTAGCTTTAACCTATGAAAGCAGTGCCTACAGGAGATGTTGCTCCTAATTACTCCCAGAATCAATGAGATCAGAACTTGATATCTGCTGCAGAGCTGAAAGTGTGGATTTTGGTCATCAGACTCAACCCACAGTTGTGCAGGCAGTTTTGTCTTGTGCTGACATGCCCAGCTTTCAGTTGTTTGCAAACACACTGTGCTGGATCTTGCTGAAAGGTTGCACCTTCCACGCATTGCCACTGGCTGTGCAACTGTTGGGAACAATCTCTAACAGATGCCAATGTAAAAGAAGTCCTGTGAGTTGAGAGAGCCTTCATCAGTGGCTAAGAGCTACCTTCATATGGAACTACACAAGCAGAGTTGAGAGGACTGGCTTCCAGGAGCAGGACTGCAGCAAAAGCTAGGGATAGCAGGAACACCAGCAGGCAGCATGGTTGTCTTGTGAGCAGACTTGTATCTGTGCCTTAAAACCAGGGACTGATTATGCCTGGCAGACTGCAAGGAGGTGATACACACCCTACATGGCATCCTGCTGCTGGAACACAGGTTTGCAATGCTCTACAAGCAGTAGCAGGTTCATTTAGGGACACCCAAAGCAAAAGGGTGAGGTGAGCTTGTGTGCTCGACCACTGCTGGGTGCAGTTTGAACTGTGGGGTTGGTACAAGGACATAAAGCATTTCTATGGACCTTAAAGAGCTGTAGCAAGATTCTGAGAACTTTGCCTTGGACATGACCTCAAGGGAATTTTCCTCCTTAAAAGCTGGTGAGTAGGGTTGATCCTGTGGCATCACATTGGCCAGTGTGGCTTAACAAGTGCAGTCATGGGAGAAATCAGTGTATCCTGTGCTCAAGCACACATCTAAGTTTCTAATCTGCCAGGTTTTATATGACCCAAACATAAAACTTAGGCAAAATGTAGCTGCTTCTTCATCCTTCTTGGATATCTGAGGATAGGCCTGTGGGTCACAAAGCTTACCAATTTTTTCTAGCAGCTGTGTCTCTCTACCTAGAAAAAAAAATAATACCCAGCCTTATAAATTGCAAATTTCTTTCCAATTTAGAACATGTTTTCCTCTTCTATCATAACCAGTTACATTTTTTACCATCCCTCTTCACTGGGGAGTATCAGTGCATTTCAAGTATGCAGTTTGGATCCTTTTCTTGCTTCCTGGGGAAGAGGGGGGAGAAGAGAGTTTAGAGTTGGACCAGGAAGATGGAACGTAAGTAAGCGGAACAATCACTGATAGGTGGGATTAAGTGCAGAGAAGGTCCAGAAATTCTGTGCAGAGTACTGCAAACCAGATAATTTTAGGGCTACAAAGATAAATTAATCCCAGAATAACTTTTTGAAATGCTTGCCTTATACTGCAGTAAGCTGTGTCTTACTGTCCTAACAACAGAGGAGGTATGCCTTTCCTCTGATATCAGCTTTTTCCTGCTAGGTCTGGATGAGAATTATATTTTCTGACGTTTCACTTCCAGTTGCAAATTCTCACTTTTAAGTGAATGTCAAGCTAAACTAAATAACTAATGTAACTAAACAAATCACCTTGTTGTAGATGTTTTCAAGGGCCAATATGTTGGGTTTTTTTCCCTAGAGAAATTAAGAATTGGTGAAGGCATTCAATATTTTAACTTATCTTTAGAACATCTGAAAGAGGGGCCTGGACCATTGGGGTAAATGATCTCAGCAGTATCATTAGGGTTTAGGGTAATTCAAAGCCAGCAGGCAGGATGGGCCAAAGCTCGGACTTAATAAGAAAACTATAAGGAACTGGCTGTGGGACTTTGAGGTTGAAGGCCTTCACGATTGAGAGCCAGCCCAAAGGTGTGGGGGACTTTTTCCTGTGAAAAGATGTTGTCACTCAGGGATGCTGCAGATCACATCTCCCTTTACATCTACTCTGAAGTGTGCTAGGGTCCTGAGAAAAGTTTCACTGGCTTCCAGTGGTGTGGACCTGGTTGGTTCCTGTGGCCAACCTAGCAGGCAAAAAGGTCATGGGAAAAAATACCTGATTTGGGATCACTGCTATATGATTTCCAAGTAAATAACTGCAAGGAATATAGCCAGACTACAGTTCTCAGGCTCCATCATGGCTCTGAATAATGAGTTTTGCTCAACAGCACTGATTAAATATGAAAGTCCTCTGGTCAACTCTGGAGTATATTAACCAGAACTCATAATACACTTTTTCTAATAACTACAGTGTCACAGAGGTAACATGCACGTGGTGAATTGAAACAGTGTAATCACTAGTAATGTGCTCCACAATAATAATTACTTATCATCTGGTTGTTTTTCAATTCCCTCTTTCTGAAGCCAAATAAATTAGGACAGAAGTTCATTGCAACGGCAAAGTCAAACACTGAAAGACAAAATATTGCTGAATTCAGTATTTTCTGCTGTTGTCCCTTATCCCCCAAGTTCTGAAATAGACTTTTGTTTTCAGCAGATTCCTGTTGTTGGTAGAAAAATTATCTGCTTCAACATTTCATTTGATTTTTTTGCATTAACTTTGTGTAGCCCACTGGCTTTTGTGCATAACCCGAGATGTACTTTTAAGTAATTCACTTTCTTTCAGATGTTTTTGAGTTCTAATGTTCACACCATAGCATCTGACCATTTCCCAATCAAATTTTCTGTGCTCTAGGGCAGGTGGTGGTGCTGTCCCCTTTTAACAGATGGGCAAACTGGCATACAGTGAGGCTACAGCCAAGTCTGTCAGATGTATTTACTGACTAGGAAGCATTCATGACTGTGCCTTGGCTCTTCTGCATGCTTCTGTAGGCTTGGCACCTTCACATGGTTAAGGTAGAGCTCTGTTCAGCTCCAGTTGCAGCTACAAGCTACTAGCGAGGTCTTTTATTGCTCATGTGGGAAATAGGGAATGCAGAAACAGCTTCAGTATGCCAGTCATATACGAATTCTGTTTGGGGAAAACTCCATGTGTTTAGGCAGCAGAGAGGTTGGGGGTCCCCATGCTCTTGTCCTCCCCTTATGCTAGAAGGAGAAAAAGTGCATCAGGAGAAAAGCTCTTTATAAACCAGCAGTACAAACTGGTGCTTTGACTTGTTGGGTGATGGCCACTGACATCCGGAGTCTTGGGCTTTGTGTGTGTGCAAATGTTTATGTTCAGTGTATGTGCATGAGTATGTGTGTGCATCTGTGTAGTGAGCACTGCTCATACAGGGGAGGAAAGTATATTGAAGAAGATTATCAGCCTCTTAGTGTGCAGGAGCTTTTAGAGTAGAAATGGCTTAAATTATGACAGTATTTACCAGGGGAACAGTGCTTGTGCTGGGCTGTGAACTGCTTGGGGTCTGTTTTCCCTAAGGGCAGTGGTCTCCACCGAGTTGTGCTGGAGTGGATGTGGGGAGAGGGTCCTTTCATCTTCTGAGACATTAGATAGGCTAAAATCTGTGCAGCTGCCGGTTCAACACAGACATTTGGCCGATATTTACCTTAAATACACTTTCAGCTGAGTGTTTTGGTTTATGTTTGGTTATGAGCATGGGGGAGCTCAAACAGATGTACAGATAACATCCAGTTTTCAGAAAGGCATTTAGCAGCCTTACCACTGTTTTTGTCTGCCTGCCCACCTCCCACCTACATCTCCCCTGTTCACGCTGGGGATGTAAAATGTCAACCTGACAGTTCAAGTGTGGCAAAACAGCAAACAAATGTGAGTAATGGGAAATCTCTATGTAAGGCTGCCTAAAATGGCCCCACCTGCCATCAGTGAGAAAACACGGGTCCAAGAGATAGTTTGCTGTACTGTTTCAGCTCCTGGAAGACACATGAAGACAGATGAAACCCTCTGCCATTACCACTCTTAGCCATTTTAAACTGCTGCCTTAGGAGTAGAGCTCTGTGTCCATCTGTGTTTGTGTATGGAGAGGTGTGTGTTATTACCTGGAATAGCTGTGGGCTCGGGGAGACTAATTCCAATATATTTTCCCTCATAAACTATTTTCCCTCAAAATACAAATTCGGGAATTACAAGATACATTACCTATTTTCTTTTGTTCATATCTAAATTGTCTCCAGATCCTCGGGCTGAGGATGAATTTCAGTATAATATCTTGTTATACATGTGTGGTGAGGGCATAAGAGTGTTACATTACATCTCTGGAGATAATTACTTTGTAATTTCACTTTTTTTTGTATTTTTCTATTTGTAAGCATGCAAGATGTAAGACACTGCCTCTGTGATGAGAACTGTTTCACCCACAGCATAATTTCTTTCCCCAGCATGCCATAAGGACAGTAAAAGAACAGTGGCTTTGGCAGCCGTTTTGCCCAGCCTGTGTTAAGTGGCATTGTTGATGTTTTGAGCATGTTTCTGTATGGCACAGGTATGTAAAATGTCAGACTTTTCAAAAATTCTAAGGAATTTGAGGTGCCTTATGTTCTCAGCATCCAACATCAAACAGGTTAAGGAGCTTCCTGGGATGACAGTGTTGAGAAGCTGAATATTTACAGGGAATTGCATTATCAAGACAGCACTAGTTATACCAAAATAATAAAGTCATCAATTACCTTGGGATCGGCTTGAAAATCATAAAACCTTGATGAGTAAAGACAAGAAACAGCGTGGGGCTGGAGATCTGATAGAAGTAAATACCAGACTGATTCACAAAGTTAGGACAGCTTGTTTGCAGCAGGTGGGAACTTGGATGGCAGAATTCTGGCAGAAGCGCAGCAGAGCTGGACACGCAGCTCTTGCCTAGAAACGTTCCCCTGAACTTGACTGCAACTTTGTCCACTGTGGAAATATTTCCAAGTGCATCTGATATGCCTGGCCAGCAGGCACCGCTCTAAGATCAGCAATTGTTTGGCCGCTGTGGCATCTGACAAAGAGCTTCCAGTTTCCTTTTACGGGGCAATGGAGTCCTTACAGCTCAAGGCACCGGTTTGGAGTGTATTTACCTGCTTCCTGACACAGGAAGATTTGCACACCAGATTTACACTTGGTCACTGCAGGCAGTACTTGGCCTTCTCCTGGGTTTGAGGACACATAGATACAGCAATGAAGTATTGCTGGCAGGTAGTTGGACAGGAGGAAGGTAATTTTAACAGATGATTATTTAATGCTTTGTGCTTGGAGGTTTCTGGAAGAGCTACCTGCAAAGAACTGGGAAAACAGATTTCCTGAGGAAAAGCTTCTTCTTACTGAATTGGATTTTAGCCCTTTAAGTACCCAGTGACTTGCAAACAAATGCCCTTGTGTAAACGTGGTCTGTGTACTCCTGAGCCTCATCTGGACATGACCTGTTCAACTGCACTTCTTTCAATACAGCTGCAACACCCCCTGCCCCCCGTCTCTCCCTCCCACCCCTCACTGCCCTTCCCTCCATCCTCTGGTCATACAGGTTTTGATCCCAGGCTATTAAAGCAGTGTAAAGCCTGCATATTGCAGACTAGCTCTAATTAAACCTCCCAGCCACAGAGGTAGTTTAAACAGGTACAGCTAGAACTGAGTTATTTCTTTACTGCCTTCCGGGCTTAGACCAGAGCAGGGGTCCGGCTGCCTCCCTGCAACAGGTAGGGGAGGGAGCTGTAGGAAGACGGCAGGGAAGGGACAGCTTTGTCACCGAGTGACCTTTCTGCTTTTTGGACTGAAGTGGGACCATTTCCTCTGTGTGCTGACATTTGCTCCAGCCCTGTCCTTCTGTCGCTTTCTTCATCTCCGCTTCTCTTTGCAATTGCCTTTTGTTTTGTTGGTTTACTCCACCCATCCCCATGCTCCTTCCCTTCAACATCTCCTCTCCAGGGATTCCTCTGCATGAATCTGGCCAACACAGGAGGCAGAGAAAGGACAACCACTGCTCTGCTTTTGTTACCCAGTTCTCCTCATTCCTGCATGTTGGGTCTGTCTTATTTGAGATCTCAGGCCGCTTACGGCTTCTGTTTGAGAAGGAAAAAAAAAGCTATGAGGATCTCTTTCTTTTTTCCTCTTCTTGCTCTGCAGATCTCCTGGGGTACTCAGAGTTTGACCTCTGTGGATTCTCACACCCTGGCTGGAGCTGCGGGAAAATCAACTCTTGAATAGCACATAATTTCTTACTGATATTTTGTGCGTCATTTTGTTACTGTGTTTATGCAGTTGTTGCTTGCAAACAGCACGTTGTGAGTTTGGCTCGATCTCCTCTCCCCTCTCCTCTTCTCCACCCCGTTCCTGCCCTCTCATCTTTGTTTGGTCCTAGTTTTGTCATGATCTGGACAGACTGGAGACTTCTAGACTCCAGAAGACCTGCATTTCTAATACAAGAAAACAAGTGGAAAAACGCTTAATCTTTTTCCATTGGACTGAAATCCTACAGGCTCCTTAATCTATTACAAAGTCACATAAAGGGCATAGGCGGCATTTCTTCTACTTTGGCGGTCTTCTTTAAGGGGGGCGAGGGGTGGAGCAAAGACAGTTCCGTTGATAAAACAAGAAACCAAGAGGTAAGATTCCTGATTTCTGCTCTTGGAAATATTTTTTGGCCACTTGTTGGCTGTCCCACTCAGAGCTTGTCACTTACATGTTTTTTTGTCAAAGTTTACCTAGCTGTTAAGGAATAGCTGTTCCACTTGCCTGAAGGAGGTGATTATGGAAAACGTAACATTTCCCTTAACGGCTGAGCTGCAGTCGATTTAATTTGCAGTTTGTTATGAAATGGTAGGTATTGTTTTACCTCTCTTCATCCCCAGGCTGGGGGAACGGGCACAGAGAGTTCCAGAGATAAATTGTGAGCTAAATAATTACAGGCCTGGCTCCCAGAGATGGTTTGAGGATTAATGGTTGTTTGTACAGCACTTCAAGATCCTTAGCTAAAATCTGCTTTGAACTCTGGGGCATTTCAGGCTGCAGGTGATGGGTACCCCCAGGCTCTGGCAGAGGCCAGCACTCAGCATATCAGATCTTTTGAAGCAGACATTGAGCTCCAGGGATGTGGCTGGCCAGGCTCATAGGGAAGGTTTATTTTAGATCTGGGAAGTGCTCCTATGTAGAATGGGAAGGTGACAGGGAGAACCTGTCCCTTCAGACTCATTTATTTTAAGCAGATAAGGCTGCTTGAAAGAGAGACCTGAGGATTAATACATCCAGTGAATGCTTCTCTAGCCATCTTTCTGGTCTTTCTGTTGATGAGCAGTGTCCCAGCTGGTAAGAAGTCAGTGTTCAGCTGTCATGGATAGAAGAAGCAAACAGCTTGAGTTGCCTTCTGATGCCAGCCAGAGCTTCCTTGGTCTTTTCTCCTGAGGACCCCATGGGTGACCTTCGGAGGTTTGCATTAAGCCAGAACACTGCATTTCAAGTCTTTGGGGCTAATACTCCACGAATGACCATAACTTCTCTAGGCTGGGACATTTTCTGTCGTTATCACAGATGAGGAAACTTTTCTGAGGGGTGCCTGCAAACTGTTGGAATGCCAGCCTGGCTTTTACAGCCCTAGAAGGAAGTGCTGAGAGCATTGCTTTCTAATCTTGCAGTGGAGGTTTTCAAAGGGGAGGCTGTGCTGTGGGAAGCAGTGTAAGATAAAAATGGATCCAGCCAGCTTGCACTTGTTTGACTACAGAAGCAGCCATGAAGGCCAGGCACTCGGGGAAAGTTCTCCCTATCCTGTGGGAGGAGCACATGCATTTGGGAAGGTCCTTGCGTGCAGCAGCCACTGAAGGTGCAGGAGGGAAGAATCTCTCCCTGGGTCTCAGGAGTCCCTCGGGGTGCTGCAGGGAGCAGTTCAGTGCTCCCAGCATGCTCCTGAGCAGCAGCTGGTGGTGCTATGGGACAAGGCTCTCGTGGCACTGAGGTACAGGGAATGTCAGGGGACTGACTGTGTCCCTGCAGTGGCCATGGGGAAATGTGACAAGACATGTTATGGCTGCACTGAACAGATGCAGTGAGTCCATCCCAAATCCTTTGCTACTTATCTCATAGTGTGGGGGAAGGGAGAACAGCTTGTCTTATGTAGTCAGGGACCTCACCTGTGTCATTATTGATCATCTAGTTGTAGAGAATATGCTGGGGAGCAGATATGTCAGCTGATCTTTATCAACCCTTTTTTTTTTCTCTTATGAAGCTTTGAGTCCTGGTTACAAGCAATGCATATAAAAGTGTCCATTCCCACCACCCCTGCCTCTGGAGAGAGCAGCACACTGGAGAGGAATGAAGGGCCATGGGAATACTAAGCATAATTTTATTATGGAGACAGTGGGAGGATGGAGGAGGAACACGAGGAAGACACTATGATAAGACCACATAGACAGTGCTTATGTTGGGGAGAACAAACACAAAGAGACTTCAAGAGACAGATAGGAGAAGAGGAAGAAAGATGAAAACAGGAGACTGAGCAAGACAGGAAAGGAATGGCAAAGGGACCTTCTTCCAGTTTATGCAGGGAGTGGCAGGAGCAGACCTGGGGCTCTTCATCCATGAAAAAAACAGCCTTCTGCACACCATTCTCCGATTTTCCTGAAATCTCTGCTTTTGCTCCTCCAGGCAACCAATAATCTAATATTAAGCCCCTTAACCTCTCTAATTGTTCCCTTTCAGTGTCAGCTGGTTTCCTATTAACCTTTCAATCTCTCAGTAATGCAGTTACTTCTGACTCCAGCCAGACCCAGCTCTAAAGCTTTACCTCCGGCAGTGAATTTTCTAAGCTTTCGCTTTTTTTTCTCTTTCTTTTCGGTAATGATTATTACTGCTGTTAAGGAGCCAGTTTGAACCAGCCTCTAAGTGCACGAGGCTGAACCATTTGGAGTCTATAAATAGCCCTTCACTAACCTTGTACCTTATTTCATTAGGTTGATTGGCTTCCCTCTCTCCACTTCATTGCACCTCTATCTCTCTCTCCCCTCTCCATTATTGATGCTGGTTCTTTTGTTACTATCTGAGACACCTGCTTGTTGATAGCAGAGTGGATCAGCCCTAGGTTTTTCCCTCCTGAACAAAATAGTGTTTGCTCTGGAGAAGCACCTCTAGAGTTTCATGACAGAGGGAAGGCAGAGGATGAGGCAGGACTGAGACAGCAAGTCAGAAAATGTCCATGCTGTGCAATAGGAAATTGTGTGGCTGAACACCAGTCCCAGGGACAGAGTTTGCCACCCATAGGCTGGTGGGTTTCTCCTGTGACACTCAATGTGATTCTATTTGAGTGCAGTCTCCTGTGTGAACCCCACTGTGCTATATCAAAGCCAAGGCATGTGCCCAAGGACAAATGGCTCTGCAGTTCAAATCAAGCAGACGTACAGACCCCAGAACTGTCTGCTGTACCGGAGACCAGTCCTTTGGTCATTTTGACATCATTAGTCAATATACTACTGCTGCTTGACCCTGCAACCTGGCAGAGCATAGTTTGCTTCACTGACCATCACCATGTCTCAGCTCAAAAGCATTTTCATGCTGTGCCTCCTCTAACTCATCTGCTTCTTCTAGTGCTGATGCAGTTCCCGAGCTCTGTTCAACCCTCGTGCTTCTCCCTACAAACTGCTTTTTAAAATTTTTTTTTGTGAAATACAATGAATGTTTGCACCAAAGACTGAATTAAGCAGTTGCATAAGCCTACCTTAAATCTCTAGGGCCAGTGTAAATCACAGATCAACATCACCAGTGTGTGTCTAAGTGGCACTTGCAAACTGCTCGTGTGCAGCGAGGCAGTGGGGCAGAGCATCTGCCAGTGCTTCACATGTACTGGGGGTGCTAAGGCAGTACACAACAGGTTTTGTTTGGTGGATTCAGCAACAGCAGTAGTTTCTACAGGTGGGGAGGCACCATCTCATTGCAGAAGAGCTGGGATCGAGGATCCAGTCTCACATCCATTGTGCTCCTTGAAGAAAGGCAAGTTCTATCCCCATGAAGCCTCCTTTTTCCCCAGAGAGAGAGACTTAGAGGAAACTTTTCCAGTCTGTGCTTAGCTGACGTTCACAGGCCTTTGCTTCATCTCAGAAGAAGGATTTGTGTGTCTAAAAGCTCTTCTGTTTTTTCTAGCTGTATCATTTGTCTAACACCAGCTGTTACCTTTCCCTGAGAGTCCTGCCTCAAAGTCAACAGCAACTTAACAAAATAATAGGAGCTATTCTCTTCTGCTCTCTGTACAGCTCTGTGTGTTCCTACTTGCTCACTTACTGCTATTCCTTGTTGTTGGAAGGGCAGATTCTGGCAGCAACGAGCCTTTGTCTTATTTTCTGGCAAACAACCTTGGTCTGCAACAAGGCAGGAAAGGCAAACAGTGAATAAATGAGAGCTGGTAAAACTGGTGTTAGACAAGATTAACTTCTGGTGGCTTCTTTTTTTTTTTTGAGTTTGATGGGGGAAAGGTTTTGTAAAAGCACTACATGTGTGGAAAGCAAACCCCTCCATCCCCTCCAGGGCAGCTGGCAGCCAGCGTTTGCACCTGTTTAATAATACAGGTTCTCCAGGATGGCTGTGTGCTCACTTTCCATCGCTCACAGCCTCTTTGTCTTCGTGTTTATCCTTCTAAACTCCTGGGCCTTGCCTTTGCTCCTGTGTCTTTCAGGCACCCAGGTCTCAGGAGGAGGAAGGAGCCTCCCTGGGGGCTGCAGCAGGGCCCCAGGGTGGTCACTGGGGCAGTGCCTCCCTCCCTTCTACCTTCAGCCCTCCCAGTGACCATTTTGGTTGCTGTGAGTTATGGGGGGAGCTCAGGAAACTCTTCATGTCAGGGCTCTGGCAAGCAGGTTGATAGCTGAGTCAGACCCTGGCTGTGCTCATGAAGGCCTGGGCTCAGCCCAGGATGTTGCCCATCATTTATGGGGGGCCCAGAGGCCTCTCTTGTCCCTGCTGAACAGGGGCAGAGTCCCTGAGGCCAGTCAGCACCATCCTAACAGAGGCCCAGCAGAACAAGGGGTACAACCTGGCCCTAGAGGAGGACCCGGGAGCTGAGTCGAGCTGAGTACCATTCCCCCCCTACACACACTGTTCACATGCTGTCATGGTTTGGGGGCTGCTCAGAGCCCCTTTAAAACTTCCTGGCCCACCTGCTGTTCATGGAGGGTTCCTTGCTGCCTACAGGAAAGTCAGAGGCCATGGAAAGGCTATTTGACCTGCTGATGAGCGTGCTGCCCTTCCGCAGTGGGGGCTGTGTGTCCCTGGCTGTGGGGAAAAGGGAGCAGGACAGACCTGAGCCAGCAAAGCCTGGCAGGATGGGGGCATGTGGTTGCAGAGTGACATCTCTCTGTCCTGCCTGCTGAAAAACTGCCTCTCGGTGAAGGTGATCCAGAGTCCTGGGGAGCAGAACACGTGTTCAAAGGGGAAGCTGATGGGAGAGGTAATGCCCATGGCAAAGCTACCCCTGCTTTTTTGATCTGTATTATGACAGGTGAATGGTATCAGACCCACTATTAGGTACAATCCAGTTGCCCATTTTGCCTGGTTTCTATGGTCAGTCCCATCTATTCCCCTTCCCTTGGGAAGGTTCCTAAATATTTATCCCAGTGATCAATCATATGACCCACTGTAGCAATGTGATACAGCTTTAGCTGTGCTAATCAGCTTAGCTTGGGCCCCTGACCCCTGTCATCTTATTTTAGGAAAAAACTTTACACAGTGCCTGGTAAAGGCTGTTCAGTCCAGAGGATTTAAATCCAAAGTGAGAAATAGCAACACAGACTTTTGCTTTTTTCTTTTGTAGCTAGAATTCAGTTTACCATTATTCTGATTTGTCATTTCTCTAGGAGTTGAGCTTTGAATAATACACAAAGAGGTCAATTTCATGTTAAAATACTTGGCTCTTATCTGTTAACAAAAAAGCACCCCAGATAGTAAATGCTGAGTGCTTTGGCTGAAGCACTGAGATGTTCAGTCATCCAAATGGCCTAGAACATGGAATCACTTCCCTTCTTTCTCCTCCCAACTTTAAATCAGGCCCTTTAAAGCAAAATGGGCTCTAGAGAATAGTGTCTGGTGCAGCGGACTGGAAATATGTGCCTTGAACATCAGGGGGTTTTGTGGGGAAGACATCAGAGGAGAGATGGGCCTAAAGATAAATGTATTCTTGGAGTGGGTTTTTTTCTCTACAGAGAGACGTCTCTACTCCAAAGCAGCAGCAGAAGTCAAAGGTGAATGAGCAGCCAAGAGCAGCCAAGATCCCAGCTGATCAACTGCTCAGCCAGTCATACTGGTGGGAGAACTTGTGATGAAAGCCAAGCCTCTTTCCAATGCCCCACAAGCGCAGCACAAGCCCTACAGACAGTATATGAAAATATGAACTACATCGTGTCTGTAGGAACTTGTTTTATTAGAGATATGAGTACTAACAACCTTCTCTGCATAACCTCCGAAGGGAACAGACTGGCTTGGTAAGGAAGCAACAGTTGAAGACAAACTATACTTGGATAAAAGAACAACCTTACCCTTGTGTCTTAAGAGGAGGGTCTGGCAGAAACTGAGCATTTTCCAAAGCCTGAGAACTCCTACCAGTGGCAGCTTCTGTCATCAACCCTGATGGTGAATATCCTGTGGGCTGCCAGGGCAGGGAATGTCTCCAGACCTGCCCGAGGGCTTTCCCAGTCCAGCTGCTTCAGCAGCCTCATCTCTCAAGTTTCTGAAGCACCATCTGGATGCAACAAGAGGATCGTCAAACTCCTGTTTGTCACATCTCCAGCCCTTCCCTCTCCCTACAAAGCATGTCTTTGAGTGAGTTCATCATCCCGCTTTCTCAGCAGGTGAAAATATCCTTCTTTTTAGCATCCCAGGGAAGACATGGCAACTGCTGAGGTGTAATAACAGACTTTGAACATCCTCAAGGTTTTTGAACTTGTATTGTCCTCTTGACACCCATGACTTGAATATAGTCTGGAACTGATTAACTTGGCTGCTTCAATCTCTGGAAGGGAATGTTCTTTCTGCAGTTAAATATTTACTCATCGTTGCGCATGGACCAGGCATTACAGAAGCCTGAGCAACATTTGCATTTTCTCCCCATAAATTGAAAAAGGAGCATCCTCCATTATTTCAGTGCTGCCACTTCCATCCATCATGGTAGTCCAGCCATGTCCTGTTCAACCTAGCTATCTTCTTAGCTTCAGCAACATTCCTAAACAATGGGATTTGTAGCCCACATCATGGGCAGCCCGCATTGCATATCCAAAATATTCCTCGGTTCCAAAGTACATCCTCAGAGAACAACATTAATCCTATTTATGAAAATCATGTGTCTCTAGCACTTGCAAGCACCTTTGCATGACATTGCTTGGGGAGAGGTTGAGCTCTCCCCTCCCCAGTCTTCCACTGGCAGAAGGACTTTTATGATAGAAATAATTTCTATCTTGGGCAGCACCACAGTGAAGTGGTAAAAATGGGAAAATCTGAAGCATTGGTAGGGGCTTTTCAAAATACTGGGATATTCCCATCTTCCCTCCAGTTCCTACCTGCTGTAAGTGCTGGGGTGTGTACCTCTGACATGCCAATATACCCAACAGGTACATATCTGCTGCCCAGCATCAGACTGCTCCATCCTGACCATGGCAGGCCAGAGAGAACTGTTTGCCAGCCCCAGGACTGGGTCTGGCCCCCTGGACACCAGTAGGCTGGTGCTGCTGGATCTGTGGAGGGAGTGAGAAGAAGCTGGGAGGTGTTTTGGCTCCACTCAGGGCTGAGTAAATACAGCACCTTTTGCCTGGGAATAGGTGTAGTCCCAGACTACATTGGTGATGCAGTGATATCCTTGCTGCTCCTCCTGGCAGGGGGAGTCTCCTCTTTCCTCTGGCTCAGGCAGAGACTCCTTTTATTTTTTTCCCACCCCCATGGCACCCAACTGTTAGCTTACCATTTCAGTCACCAATGACAGCAACCAAAAAATAATACAACTGTACTCAGTTAATCCATAGGAAAATCCCACATCGGCAAACAAAAGGTGGAGATGGTGCTCACGCATTTTCCCCTAAGGGCCTTAGGCAATGGAAATTTTCTCAAGCTCCATTCATTAACAGAATAGATGAACAGTTATGTAAGGTCACATGAGGGAAGTGGTTGGTCTTTGGTCAATGAAAGAGTTAGTCACACATCATTGAGCTGGATGGCCCTGGGAGGAATTGTGGAGCCACCCTTTGCATGTTCAAGGACTGAAGAGGGAGAACTTTAGCTATAATTCCTCACTATGCCCTGAGCTCAGGCACCACCTTTGAAAACCTGGCATCGCAGGAGGCATGTTATGGTGTTAAGCAAAAAAACAGGAAGTTGAGGTCTGTTGAAATCCTCCACACTTTCCTCTTCCCAGATCACTCAACCCTCCTCCAAAGGAATTAAGCAACCACCTGATGATTTTGGGGTGCCAATGTGCAGTTGTGCATCCCCCCCAGCCAGTCTGTTCTGGAAGCACTAAGAGGGTAAGTAAAAGAACATGATACAATTCAGCAGTCACAGGGCAAATAAAATCTGTATTAGGGCTCTCAGGAACCACTAGAACATTACTAGGACATTCAGCTGGGGGAGTATTTTCAAGGATCTCTTCTGAAACTTGTCCATTACCAAAGTGGTTTGTACTTTTTCTCTCTGTCTTTGAACAAAGGATGATGCCATCATACAGAATTTCCCTAAGGCTGACTGTAGCAGAGAAGATAGGGCCCTGATTGTCATCCACACTTTAGTACCCAGTTACACATGGTCTAGAATAATACTCTCCCACTTCTCACTGGCTCTCATCCTTGTCCCAGGCAGTCCAGTCAGGATTTCTCCAGTCCCCTGAATTTGAGTTGGCTTGGCCCTTGGCTCTTCTTAGCTTCTGCTTTGGGGCTTACAGATCTGACTTTTACACAAGGATGTCTTGCAGACAAATCAAACCAGCTTTGTTTGCTCATTTGCTCTAATCCCTGGATGTTGAGTGACCAACTTCAATCTGCTAGTGTACTTTCACCTTGCAGCCAATCTCTTGAAGGTCATTTCAGACCATTGGAGAGGGAGGGTGACAAAGCTTGGCTGGCAGCCTCGGCGGGACACGGAGCAGCGGTCACCTGGCACCAGCTATCAGCAGGACTCACGGCCTGATGAGTGCAGAGGGCAGAGAAGGCCTGCAAAGGAAACTCGTGTGGGGCAGGTGGGGAGGGTATGGGTGTCAGGTTGTACCTGAACCATGATCTGATGCCTGAGGGCTAGTAACAAGTTGTAATTGTGTAAACCAAAGTCCCTCCCACATTTGCAGGTCTGCCCCGAGCGCTGAGGTTGTGAAACCCTGTGAGGAGGACACCTTAACCCACCCGGGAGGGGCTGCAGCGGAGATTCGGCCCTCAGTGAAAGCCCAGCTGTCTCCCTGAGCAGGTGGTTTCCAGGAAGAGCCATATTCCTGACTGTGAGGAGCTGAAAGGACCATGTACGGGATATGCCTTAAAATAGACAGAGATATAGGAACAGAATTCAGGTCTCAGGCAATGTGGACTTGACGGCATCTCAGGCGTTTGTTCAGGAAGGGAAGTGCTGCTAAAACTACAGCTGCCTCAGCCTTGACTGCAAGTGTCTCTGATAACCTTAGGGTTGTTTTCACTTAAGGAAAGGATTCTGGTTGAGATTTTTGGTTTTTTCCAGCCAAATTCCGTTCTTCTTATTGTTTTCTGCTTTTCTAAAAGCCAAGCTGAGCGGGAAATAGATTTCCGCTTTCCCAAAGGTTTGAGATATTGTGGAAAGAGGTCTATCTTGTATTTGGAGAAAAAGTTAAAATCTCTAACCTTTCAAAGAATTGATATTTTGCTAGGGCAAAGAAAGCCCTTTTTGAAATATTTTATTTCAGTAACCTTAAAATGGTCTTTTTAGAACCATTTCACTATATCCAGCCTTCTGGTTTTTAACAACTAAGGATTGTATCTCTGTTGTGACATTTTTTTCTTTAAAAAAATATCTAAATATTATGATACCTAGAAAAGAGATTCCCTCAGCAGTATTTCAAGCTGACAAGTTCTTTTAAAATATATTTTCTCCAGAAATTATCTGGTTGTGAGGAACCAGCAATAAATTTGAGAAAAGTTTGGTGAAAAGTTTCCAGCAGATTCTCCTGAAGCATGTATCTTTCCAGTGTAAAGCATTTCCTGGCCATTTGCAAACCAAGCAGTGATGGGTCGAAAGACAGAGCTTCTTGATGGCAGCTGGAAAACACAGTGAGATGAATTTTGGCTTCAATTCACTCTTGCTACGTAGTTTGGCTTCGCTCTTTGAAATAGTTGCTATATGTTCCCCACTGAAAAAATTCACAGTATCAGTTGTTTTGGTAAAATACTCTGAGCCTACGGAGTTCTAAGAGCTGTTGGGACAGCACACTTCAGGTAAGAAGACCCCAGAACTGGTCAGGGCACAACATCAGTGAGCAGGAGGAGAAATGGATTTTTCCTTATTGCCCACCTGCTGCTCTGCTCTCTCACTGGCACAGCCTGACTGCCTTGCAGCGTCTGCTGGAACACGTGGCACCCGGAGACCATGTGAGTTAATTATTAAACAAAATGGAGTCATTATGCCCTGTGCCACTGCTGTTCCTCACATAAATCTGCTGCACAGTAGAAAAACGATCCTGAGCAATGAGAACAAAGAAACCTTTTCAGCATGAGCACATTTTCCTCTGCTGGAGAGCTGCTCTCACTTCACCTCCCTGGAAGAGTGATGCATTTGGTCTCCATAAAGGTGGGGGGATTTTGGAAAGACAGATGAAAGTGATACAGAGCCTCAGGGTACTGATTTCCATGAATGATCTCCCCAGCTGTTAGCCTAGGTCTGGAGCCATTTCCTTTCAGAAAATACATTTCTACTAGCAACATTTCAGAGTCAGGAAGGAAATATTTAAAAGTTACCTTTGGCATTTCAAGGCTAGCACAATTTCCACCAAGCTTCCCTTGAACTTCTAGATAAAATATTAACTCCTGGACGAGGCACAGAGGCCCTGGCAGGCTATCAACCAACAACACAATTAAGGAGACAGTCTCTAGTGAGATAGCATCCAGTACTTTAAAAACCATCTGTGATTAGTTTCACTTGACTGACACACAGGAAAAAATGAAGACTTACAGGTGAGATCCACAGATGCCAGCCACCCAGGGAAGGGGCCCCCTTAGCTGAAATAGCTGGTCCTTCAGCTCTGCAAGGGGATAGAAGAGAGCCAGTCTGGTTTCTCTGCTGCGAAGCTTTTCTGAAGCCTTTTCTCTTACACAGAGGGGAAAGGGTCTCTCCTCTGTGGCTGCTCAGCCTGGCAGACATGGGGAGGCCCATGAAGGACATGTGCTGTGGTAAAAAGGGTGCATGGGCTGAGACCCCAGCAGATGGGGGTCCACAGGCTGCAGGAGGGCCCTGGCTGAGGGGTAGGAGATGAGATATTGGCAGGGGGTGGGTCAGGCCATGGGACTCAGGTGTATCTTAGATGTTTGGCTTGTGTCCATAATGTCCAGGTATCATGTGGAGACAGATGCCCAAGTCTTTGTCACCACTCAGCATAGTGGCCCTGTGGAGGCAGAGCACTGTGGCTGGAAGTAAATAGATGGACAACACTGGCCATTTCCCTGGGGATTTAATTCCTGAGGATCTGTGCTCCAGGCATTTCTGCAGGCAGCCTGTGTAATTGACACAAGCATTTTGCTGTCCCTGTCTTTGCTGGCCAGTGCCAAGCTGAGTTGGTCCTTTGCTGCCCTCTCAAAGAGAGCAAAGGTTTTGGAAGGAGTCCCTCCACTTTGCCACATGCTGTAACAGCAGGGAAATAGAAACATAGAGGTCCTGTGGCCTAGGCAAAGCCAAAAAGCAAAGGGACTGGCAGGGCTGGCCATGGTAGCCAGGACTCCTGCCTCGTGGGAGGCAGCCACTGGCTTATAGTACTACTCTGAATGTTGTTTAAAGGGACAACACAGAGCACACACTTGCTCCTGCAGGGCTCAGTGGGTTGTGTTTGTGGTGGCTCTTGCTTTTCTTCAAGAGTTTACCTTGGCTCTTTCCCTACTGCTTCACTGGCACCCTGTGAAAGGACTGCAGTGACCCTTGTCCCCTGGATGCAGAAGGAGTGCCTGGAATAGACTGAAAGAAGTCAAGAAAAGTGCATGCTCCAAGGCTGGCTAGCTATGTTTGCAGGCCTGCTGATGTCAGCCAGAGCTGGATGTTAGGCTTGTGATGAGGGCCTGTCCCACTCCCTGTCCTGTATCACACACCATAGCAGTGCTGTGCTCTGGTCACCTCCCTCACCCGTGACCCCACGGGCTGCAAACACCGCCCAGCCTGCCCTGTAACCTCTTGGCTGTGATGCTGGGCTTTGTCCCCAGTGTGGTGCTGGGTATCTCTGCATTCCTGATGTATCCCTTTGACGAGGCACCTGCTCACGCCTCCAGAGCCACCCAACCAAACACTGCCTTTGCTTCAGGGGTGCAGGTGCTGTGTCAGAAGTCTGTAGTAACCTGCAAAGAATGTTCAGCAGGCTGCTAAGGGAAAGGAAAGCTGGTGAGGAAAGGAGACCTGACACTCCAGGGCTGTGTGGTCCATGTTATCACCCGCTCTCATTCACTCTGCTGCCCTGTCCCCTCCTCCAGACAGCATCACAGGGAGATGGTATGAAGGGGGCCATATCTGCAAAGACTGGGGAAAGCCTGGACGTGAATAAAAGGCACAGCTGGAAGTCTGGCCTCCTACAGGCTCACTGCACTCTTTCATTCCTTCCTGAAGCAAGCAAGAGCACATCCTTCCATGGGGAGTGGAGGCAAAGCCCACCTTCTTGCCTGTGGTCTGAGTTGGCTGGATGTGAAATAGCTCCAGTTCAGGGAGACATAGGTGCAAAAGACCTGAGACTGATTTGAAACCTGCCTCTTGGTATCTGTAGTCCACCTGCTTTCCACTTCTGTATGTTTACTGCTGATATGAGCCATACAGGAACTTTCCTCTCTTTTTTTTCTCTCTCTCTCTCTCTGATCAGCTCAGAGTCCATGTGTCATCAACTTGTTCTGGACAAGAGCTATCTGCAAAATGTGTTCAATGAATGTTAGTCCTCTATTTCCAAAATTGGCTGACCCAGAGAACTTCAAGTACACACAGCAAAATCCCCTCTTAGTGCCTTCTCCATTGGGATTTCTTGAGAGCTCACATGGTTGAAGATACGACGGCAGGCTGGTTGCCCTCAGGACATTCTGAACTAGCTCCCAGTGACCCCCTGAGCTGTGCCTCTCCCCCGCCTTCCTGCTTGTTGGAGTCTTGGTCTAACCTTTGCAGAGGAACAGACACCCATCTGTAACCAGGCATCCTGGTTTGCCTGCCTAGAACCAGGACCTTGCAGCTCAGTGCTTTGTGGACTCCCAGCATCTCCACTACATCAGGGCCAATAGACATGCAAGCAGCTTCCCAGAACAGCTCTGTGTAAAATATGCAGCATCCTAGCAGTAGCAGGATGTCTCCAGTACATGTCACATCACTTAGGTTCAGCTTAGCTGTAAGTCAGCGTTTACAGGTGGATCGTTTTTAATTAAAAATGCAAGTGAGTCTAGTTCATGGATAGGTTCAAGTTATAAAGAAAATACACAAAGGTCCTGCAGAATTAGGATTACTGTCTGCAGAAAGAAGTTCCTTCAGTGCTCAGGATCTTGGCTAAATCATGAGGCTGACTTGTCTGTGCCCTAAATCAGGACTAAAATGCTGAGAAAAGTCTTAGAACTTCATCTTTCCTGCCTCTGGTGATAAAGGCGATTGAGGAGATAACAGGGCTCTGGATATGTAATCTGGGCAGCCAACACCTTCTTCCTCCTGAAAGGGACTGAACAAGCCTTCTTCACTTGCCCTTAGCTTCCTTAGCTATTGTGGTGGGAAAACACATGGAATTAAGTAATTTTGTCTTCCCTCCTTCCCAAAGAACCTTTATTTATTGTTTCTACTTTACACCTTGATTTCAGGATGTTATCCTGGATTCGGATGTTTAAGTGTTTTCCCATGCCTGCAGCCTCCCTGTAGCCATACAAGCCAGAGATTAGGAGATATGTATCACAGCAGGGGATCTGGCACAGTGTGCTTCTTTTTTCCTCTGCTTGGAAAGAACAGGGACAAATATTAGTTTGAGATGAAGAGAATGTCTTCACTTTGTTACGAACAGGGCACTGATAATGGCTCTGCCTCACATGCTTGGCTAGCCTTGTGCCATACTCTGGGAGGCTGCCAGACTCGAGTTCAGCTGATCCCCTGCTATCTGCAAGGGAAGGCAGAGCCAATGCCCACTCAACGGGACTTTGTCCTCCCGATGGCAGGCAGCTTATGAAACGTCAGCCTTTGCGTGTGCTGGCATGGCAGGAAGGCTCTGCCTTCCTCTGCCTCACAATAGCGGCGTTCTCCACGGGTTCAGCTGGAAGAGGCTCACACAGAGTTAAACTTGTGCTTAGAGCACTTTTCAGCAAGATCCCATCAGTTATTGGCAGAGCCTGAGGCTGCGGGCTGGATGCACTTCCCACAGCATCAGCCTGTGAACGAGGGTGTGTGCATGCACATATATGAGTCTGTACTTGCATGTGTGTTCTGTACATGTAGGCTAAAACCCGTGGACCTTGAGAGCTGTTAATAATCACCCACCACATTTCCTACATTCTGTAGATGGGGCACAGGGGAAGGCTGGTCTTGTCTGACCATACCATCCAAACACTGTGCCTTGGGCTGCTGCCATCACAGCGCTCTTTATGTTGCTGCCACAGACCTGTTAGCAAGGAGCACCTCTGCCAATGCCATTAATTCTTTCCTGTTCAGAGATGCTTTCAGACTGTGAGAAAATACTGATCTGGCTTCTGTAGTCCTTTCAAAGGGTGAGTTAACTCTTCCCTTGATGCCTTCATGTTTGGATACGTTGCTGGCAGGATTGGGTGCATCTTCTGAGCGCGGGTTGGCCCTATGGCTATTTATAAGTAAGGGTTAATAAGGAGGTGGGGCTCTGAAGTGTTTAGTCTTGTTCCTTACAAGGTCTGAGCTGGGAGACCCACCTCTCTGAGCTTCATTTGCACTAGCTGCTTGCAGAGGGAGCTCTGCCTTCAACTGGATTTGAGAGAGCAGGACAGGGTGTTTGAGAGAGCTCTCTCTAGCTAGTAGGAAAGTAATTCATTGGCGTGACTGTGGTTTCCCAAGCAATCGGCTCTTTTGTTGGAAATCAAACTAGCTGACACAGGCAAGGGGAAATGTTTGTTCAGTTTGAGATCAGAGGCTCTTGTTTTGAAAGCTCGGTTTTATCCTCGGTCCCAACTTCTCTCCATACACCATTAATCACTTGTCTGGGAACAGAGAGTTGGAACCGTCTCCAGAGAGAGAGATTTGGTGGCTGTCAGTAGTACTCTGTAAATAAGTACCAGCAGGCAACTGTGTAAGTAAACAGCTTCTTTGGGAGCACCAGTGCCTTTCTCCACAGTTTACGTAGTGCAGCAGAAGGGCTCTGTTAGCTTTTGCAGGGACAGCCTAAGCACCACACACCAGGCAGGGACAATCTGCAACTTCCAATTGACAGTTTTACCGCCCACTTCGCTGCAGCTCAGAAAGAGCAGGATTTGTATTGGGAAGCCGGGAAACCAGCTGTGTTGCAGAAACAGCTGTGCCATGACATCATCTTTGTCCCTTGGTGTGTATGTGTTTCAACATAGGCTTTAATTACACAAGTGCGAACTCACCTTACCTACGGGGCCAGCATTCTTACAAAATGGGTTGTGCCTGCCAGAGGAAAGGCATGGTTTTAGGATGAATGAGTGAGGGACAAATTCTATTTTAATAGAATAGGTAGGCTTCTAGAGACAGGCATTCTGGTGCAACGGAGAGTAATATATGTCCTGAGACCTTGACAACTCTTTTAAGTATTCCCCCTGGAAAATATTTGTATGACCACTTACATAGAATATTTTAGAATTTCTTTTGTACATACATGTGTGGTTGAAATGTAGAGAAAAGGAATGTATTTTCCCTTAAAAGTGTTTGTTTCCATTAAAAGGCTGTTTTCCTGCTAAGTAATATCTGTTGTGTTGGAGATTTTTTCTAGCTGGACAATATTACCCAGCCCTCAGGGGCCTGATGCTATTGGGCAAGACTCAAATTATTGAACCACCAAGGATATAAATAAATGCTGCTAAATGGCTTAGCTCAATGGCCGTTGGCCTTCCTGGGGGATGGAGCTCATCTTCCATCAATATGATTAGCAGAGGAGATTGTGTATTGATTAATTGTCCAGACTCATTTCTTATTAGCTGGCAGTAGCCTGTGATGCGTGACCTTTTCCACTGAAGTTAAACCAGCACATTTTACTCCCTAGTGGTTGGGTGCCCAAATCCTTCACACTCTCCAAGGTCCACGCCAACAGATTTGATAGCTCTCACTGAGGGTAAACAACCTCAGGTAAACAACCCACATCCTCTTCCAGAATGCATCTGGGGCAGAGCTGAAGCTGCTTGGCGGGTGGTGGGGGGAACACCCTGCTGGTCCCTTGCCTCTCTGGGAAAAAGCATCCCTAACACACAGAACGTAGTGAAAAAGAAGTACAAAAAGCATCCAGGAGTGCAGGTGTGCTCCGGGGTGTGCACACTGCTCACCCGTGGGACCATGCATTGCTGAATGAGCTTAATCACCCCATCTGGGCATTGTCCATAAAATCGGTGTTTTCCTGCCAGGGCTGGAGTGCAGTTAGCTGGGCGTTGCTGCTTTCCCAGGGAGGAACTCGCAGTCCCACAGGCAAGGGAGTGCTGGTGCAGCTGGATGGGGCCCCAGCGCTTCCAGCACAGCGTGTCCCCAGGTTTTCAGCTTCCAGAGCTGGCACCTCTCACTGCCTATTGTGTGCACGGTGGGGGTTTCAGCACGAGTGTTAACCTGTTCCTGAGCTGCACAACAACACCCGGGCACTGCCGCTACTCTTGGACGGATATTGCTTTTTCCCCGCTGAGCCTGGCTCTGGGTCAAGTGGGATAAGGAGCTGGAATTCACAAGCTCTATTCCTGTTGCTGCCATGTAGCCTGACCTTGATCAAGGCCAATGGAAGGCGAGGGGAGATGGTCCCGTGACAACAATGTCCTTTGCTGTGCTCATTCATGTCACTCACATTAGACAACGCAACCCCATCTGTCCGAGACGGAAATTTTATAAGGAAACACACATTTTCCACCTAAGGAATGTTACCCAGTGGTGCTGTGCTGAACAGTGCTGTACCCAAGCTGTGGGCAGGACCGTGGTTCAGATGGGAGGCTCAGAGGTTCAGAGGGGAGCAGGAGGTACGACACTTGGATGACAGTGCTGAAGATACGTCCATCATTTCTGCCTCCACCTGTGTTGTCTAAGGCAGCACAGTCAGGTTGAGATATCTACAATGGAGGCACATTGACTGAGTTCCCCATCTTCCTGGCAGCTCTCACATGGTGCCAAGGGACAGGCAGAGGTTTCTGGAGCTGGCTTCTGTCAATAACAACAAGCAGGTTATTTAACCTCTGTCACCGTGATGTACGATGAGAGAAATAGTAGCTGCCTGCCTGTCGGAGAAATGAGATTCTCAATTCAAACTTGAAATTGCTGCCTTGAAGTAAAGGCTTTTGTATGTTCTGGCCTTGTGCTGCTACAGCCTGCTTTGGTGTTTTAATACAGCAGGCCACTTCAGAGCTGGGATCTGGGTAAATCGAAATTAATGGTACAGCTTATATGCTGCTGAAATCTCAGATCTCTTTTTTGGGATTTCAGGTTTTAGTGTGGAGAGGAATACACTCATGTCATCCCTACCATACCTTTTGAGCAAACAGAGCAGAGCTTATCAGGCACATGCAAGTTCTTCCCTGCAACTGCTTCATTTGGAGTTCAAGAAAAAGCTTGTGGAATAGCAACAACAAGGAGAGAAAAACTGAACCTAGAAGAAAATTAAAAGAAGACATAGGGATGGCTTGAGGTCAGACACCAGGGAAGCATGAGTCCATAAACCTGGAAAAGAAGAGGCTGTAGGAAGCACTGCAAAGGGCAAGGGGAAGAGAAAAAACTAAGCTATAGACACCAGCAGGAGCATCAGGAAAAATAGGTCCATGTGACTGGGAATACTTTAAGACAAATCCTGTTAAAAAGGGGATCTGGAATTGAAAAGGTATTTTCAGGAAAAGAGGATAATCCAGTGATTCCTTTCGTGTTGAGACAAATGAGGGAGCTAGGTTGCTACTGAAATGGAAGAAGGATGACTGCAGATACTGCTCAAGGCACTTTACATACCTCAGTGAAACATGTCCTAAGAGAAGCGCAAATCCATGGCCCAGACATTACAGATTCTTTGGGAACTCCTGCCAGCAGTGTGTTTTCTCTTTGAAGGCATCCAGAGAAAGAGGACCCTCCTTGGCAGCTTGACTGTGCAAGTGGAAGAACACAGCCTGCTGGGAGTGAGACACCCGAGACAGGCTTTAGATTAAGACATAAGGAGTAGGGCTTGGGATTTTGTCTGGGCTTTTTAGTTGGGACTTGTGTGGTTTCCATGCTGGCTTTTGATGTTTAGTTGAAGGAAGAGCATAGATATTAAGATACAATGACTAAAGGAACATATGAGAGCAGGAGTGTAATACTAACTTGAGCAGGAAACTGATACTCTTTCCAAGATTATATAACCAGTGTATATGGGAAACTAGGAGAAACAATGGGAGTGCCTGAATGCTAAGACAAGGACCTCATAAGCAATACGCAGACGGTGTATGCCAGGCCTTTTGGGGGCAGGATGGACAGCTGGCATGGCTGGACCTTTAAAACCAAAAGATTTGTGCTGCTCAGAGGAGCAAAGACCAGTGGAACGTGTGGTAGTATTGTCTGTGCATGATATTGTTGAGTGTGAAAGCAAAAGCAGGAGCAGAGGTGATAAAACGGATTTTGTTTGGGTTCAAATCACCTTGAGGAAAGACAGCTGTAGTTCTGCTGCTGTTATCCAAGGTTGTGTCTGGATATTGATGATGGTCTCTTAGGTTTTAGAATGATATGCAGAACCAGGGATTGCCATTACTACAAGTTTTTAACTTCTTTCATGGAGAAAAAATTGCTACTAACGTCGTCTGGGCCTAGGATTTCTAGGATGCACTGCCTGACATTCCTTCACTAAACAGGCAGCAAACTAACCACAGCTGCTGTTGTGTTTGACCCGGTCTTGGCAGCCAGTGAGACATTGCAGAACAATGTGGCAGAAGATAACTTTTAACCTTGACTGTGCACAGGCTGATTCTGTTTCAATTAAATGGAAGAGTAAATATCATGGGGCCACAGCTAAGATTTTTCAGCCTCCAAACATTAATGGTCAGAGAAGTTATAAGACTGAAGTGATGAAGCAAGTTCGAGTTAAAAGTCTTAAGTATTTGTATGCGGAAGGCATTCAGGCTCACTATAGCAATGGCTAACTTACTTTCTCAAACAAAGAGTAGGGGCAAACTGTATAGGAAATGTGGCTCACTGCTGAAAAGAATTCCTCAGAGAAAAATGGGAGTGGTCAGCAAAGAAATCTACAATGCAGAGGTCACAAAGTTTAGAGAAAAAGACACGTCAGTCGGCAGAAATCCAGGTGAGATATACCTGGCAGAGCTGCTGAATGAAGTTCTTTGTAGAGGTAAAAAGAACAGGCAAGGCATCAGACCTCTACTCAGTGCAGCTAAGATCAGAAACCAGAAGTTTTACCTCATTTTGCTAGAAAGATGGTGCAGAAGAAGGGGATTACAAGTTGATGGTTAAAAGTGTCTGGAAACAAACAATCTCTTCAGAGGTCAAGGCAAAATTTGCAAGGTTTGTTCTCAGAAGGTTTCTGGAGACAGATCAAGTGGTAAATCCAATAGCACTGATATACAATCAACCTGGGCAGATGGAGGTTGGATGGGGACCAGACAATTGCCTAGAATCAATAATTTTACCTAAATTTAATTAAGGAACAAAAAAAGGCAAGTAGTTACTTACAGACCCAAGAGCTTAGAACTGCTTTTCTTTTTATCCTAGAACAAAATAGGAATAATTAAAGATCTGGAAGTGCACAGACAATGAGACAAAATTCAAAGTGACTATAAAAGGCAGAGTATTTTTTATTATTTTTATGTTTGGGTAGGAGAATAAATTTTTAAAACACTGGTTATATGGTATATGAAAGATATCTGGGTTTCACAGAGGGTGGTTGGGAAGTTGTGAAAGCAGGGGAGTGCAGGGATACGCACGTGAACTGAAAAGAGAGTAACAAATTGCTTCATGAACAGATCCTGAAACATGAAGTTGTAGGCAATTGCTAATGAAATTCCTTAGGGACTGGTTTTGGCACCAACTAATTTCATATCTTCACTGATGACCTTGGAGGAAAAATGTAAATCTTAGCTGAAGAGACAAAACGAGGAAGCATCGCTGATATGGAGAAAGGGAAAAATACCTTCCAAGAGACTTGGAAAAGGAGAGAGAAAATTCTAACAAGTGGAAAGAATGGCACTGGAGTGATCTGGACAAAAAGAGAGGCGATGGTAGAAGTCTAGACGGTCTTTGCTTTTTTTAGCCTAGCAAAAGGAATGTTAAGAAGGCATTTGATTGCTGCCTATTAATACATCAGATGGGTAAATCCCAATGAAAGAGAACTGCTATTTCAGCTAAAAGGCTGAAGAGTACTGGCATGAGAACATGTATGTATCACCTGCTCAAAATAGAGGCTAGATACTAAGAGGTCATTTGAACCACAATAACAAAGAGGCTTCCTTCTAGCCACATGTAAACTGTTTTCAGATGTATGCCATAAAAACAGCTCCAGAGACAAGCTCTCTCTCTCCCTCAAACAATCTCAAACAAGCTTAAGCCCTTCCCCCTACTCTGTTGTGGGAAACGTTAGCTGAGCCAAGCTGTAGGCAACCTGTAATTCCTGCTGCAGGTCAATATCCCCCTCCTCTCCAAACGTCACGGATTCAAGGTCATGGTTCTCTGCCCAGCTTCCCACGAGCTATGAAGTACAGTCCCTATTTCACTGCTCCCGGTATTTGAAGGCATAGGTGGCTCCTGTTAGCAGACAGAAGAAGCTTCCGTGCTGACTTTCCCAGACATTTGCATATTTGGCACATCTTTCACCATTGTGCAATCCCTGATACAGGTGGGGGTGTTACCACAGCTCCTCAGGGGGCTCCGGGCAGGATTATATGGGGTAAGGGGAATAAACACATATGGGTTAAGCAGGATGTCTTACACCCCTAAACACCTTTTATCTTCTCTTTTCATTTTTCTCCTGAGTTTACACTACCTATATATGGAGTCACCTGGCTCACCCCTACTGTCAAAAAACAACACTCCAGGATCAAAACCCCAGAGGAGAGTCTGAACTGTGTTTCTGGGCTGCCGGTGGAGGCCTCATGACAGGGTGGTGTTGTCTGGCATCTGACACAGGCCTAAGGGGAAAAATGAGCTCCAAGGAAGCATAAGGATAGAGGAGAACATTGGTCACAAACCCCTTGTTGTGACTGATGTGGTAAACTCCACCTGTTCAGCTTCAATCAGAAATGTTGTTTTGTTCAAGGAAGGTTGCTCCTTGTGGTTGTGCTAGCTTGTACAAACGTGACCTGGAGACACTACTTCCAAAAATAGATTTGGAATCACTTGACTGCAGGCATCTCCCAGTGGCATGACCTGTGTGCAGGCACGGTGGCCAGCATGTGGTGTTCCTGCTGAGGTTTTTTCTTGAACCAAAACTACAGCTGAAGCAGTGGCTCCTATGTTGACTCCTCCATATGCTGCTCTTTGATGCTCTCAGAGGTTGAGAATTATTTCCCTGTTTTCTGAAAGGGAGACACTGAAACATCAACTTCTAAACTAATGTACTATGTTGCTTTTTCCAGGTTCCCTTAGGGGACAATGACACTAAGGATTTCTTGTAGAGCACTACAAGATGTCTGCCTGTGTCATTATCTCTATGTACTGTTCTGCTTGTCCATGCAAGATCACAGAATCCCTTTGCAAATGGGTGCCTCCAAATGTGTCTTTTTGCACATCAGGACCCATCAGGGCCTGGGTCCTATTTTGTATATCTGTATGTCTCTGTGCAGGTTCAACCCTCTGTACAAAGAACATGAGAAAGGTAATGAGGGTGAAATCCTTATGCTGACAAGTTAAAGAGCACTAGAAATGTGACTGGAATAATCCTGCCACTCTAATAGCTCAGACTAGAACTGTGCAGAGTGCGCAGACTGGGAATACTGGGATCACCTCAAATGGTCTCGCAAGTCCAAGATCACATCTCAGGTCTTCAGACATTGTGCCACTGTGCATGCTCTCCATTTGCAACAGGCAGATGCTGGGAGGGGGGACCTTCACAGCCTGGCAGTGGGGTGGCAGAGAACCTACCAGTCAGAGGGTGGCTGAATGCAGAAAGTGGATTTTCCAGCTGAGTTCCTCGTCTGGGAGAGCTCTGCCACCCACCACAATGCCTTGCATCCCTCCTTCTACCAGATGTTGGGCACAGCCACTTGCCAAAAATCACTGGCTGAGAGTCTACCTCTTCTAGAAAAAGCATGCACCACAGGCTGGGATTACACCAGCAGCCAGAACTTGCCCCTTTTTAGGCACTGGCCAAACCTTTTAAAGTCTTTTCTTCCATGCAGAGGGAGAAGGAGATCACCCTGATGAATGCCAGCTAAGACTCGCCAACACCAGCTCCCTTTCCCCAGCTCTCATTTGCCAAGAAAGATGGTGGAGCAGAGTGCCCAAGGGACAAGTTTAGGAGCACTGAGAGTAACCAGACAGGTGAGCAAGAAAGCGATAGGAGCACTGTGCGTGTTCCTGGTATCCTGTGGACCTTCTGGCTCAGGGCTTGTGGTCATGTTTAGTACCAACAGACTCTCAGGACGCAGCTCCACCAAGTGATAAGGAAATGAGCCTTTTCCTGCACCCTCCATGGAGGGCTGTGGTGCACGAGAGGGACACCTCCCAGGGGGCAGGAGTGACCGAGGTCCTGATGGGAGCTGGCCGAGGGATGTCAGCCATAGCTGATATAGTCTTAAAACATGCGCTGTTCCAACACGCCTATGGACAATTTGCAGGAGGTGAAGGAAAAAAAGGGAGCCCTTTGTCACTGCATTGGGAACAAAGGCTGGTCTGTGAGCCCCAGAGTAATACTGACCCAACCAGCATCAGCTGCCACTGTTTCTTCCGTCACACTGACAATGCACAGTTGCAGGGTTTCTTTCCCTGTGAGGAGAATGGGATTTAGTGATACCATAAGTTAGTCAAACAGCAGCCAAGATACCAATTCAAGTCCCGTTCAATGGATGCAACGTTTGCTTTGTGCTCTTTTTCTCCCACTTCCTGTATTTTGCACTAAGCCTCATTTCCTCTCCCTTTTTCTCTGTAGCACAAGCACCACAAATGTGCATACACTTTCACTCCTCTCCCTTCTATTTACCTCCTATTTTGGAGGAAGCAGCTGTGTATTTATATCGCTAGGGAGATCAAATGTTTTTGCCAACACAGCCCTCAGAGAAGCAAACAATGTTAACCACCGAAATCACCACTGGTGTGCATCAGCGGTGTCACGTCCACCCAAATGAGTGGGACAGTGCACCTTGCTCTTTCAGGCTGCCTTTGCCAGGATCTTGGGTAGACACTGGATCAGGGTCTTCCAGTAAGTTTCCTCTGGGGCTGGGAGAGAGGCCACAGCCAGTCCCTGCTGGCAGCTGGTCTTGGCAGGGAACACAAGCAAGGAAGCAAGGCTGTGGAGGTTGCTGGCTGACGACCTTGTGTTGCCATTAGATAACCCCTGGAACAAGAGCCAGCCAGGAGCTCTGTGTGCAGCACCCAGCTGAGGTGAGCTGTGCCCTTGCCACCCATGCACCCTGGGCAAAAGGGTGCCTTCCTCCATCTGCTGAAAACCGTAGTCCTGACCCTGTGGCTCCCACTCACGGAGCCCCAGGCAGCTGGTGGAGTGAGGGAGAGGGGACAGGTCACAGCATCATCTGACTGCTGGTGTCCTTGTGGCACCTGTAGCAGTGCATGCTTTGTGCACAGAAGCAGGTGCTGAGCTACAGCTCCCCTTTTCTCTTGAGCTGTGATCCAGGTGCAAAGAGCACTCTCCGAAAGTTTCCTCTCTGTCACAGGTGTGCTTACTGTCTGCATGGTCCAGAGGAAGGCATGCTGTCTGCCTAGATTTTGTCTGTCTGCAAACCACTTGCTTAACTTTTTCCCATTGGTGCATATTCCTGTAAAATCAGGGCAGATCTGTCTGACTCTCTGAAGTGCTAGATATTGACCACAGATAGAGAGACCAGCTGGGATATGGACAGGTTGAGCTGGGAAACCTCTAAAGGATCTCTCTTGTTCATGAATTCAAGGGTAAATCAGTGTCCAGGCTGAAACCAGGAAAAAAATCTTTGTCCTGGTCAGGTAGGGAAGAATTGTGGGAATTTGATTTGGCTGCCCAGGATTTCATCTGGCAGATATATAGTCCTGCTATTGCAAGAAGCTGGGAACTGGCACTCCTGTGCTTACAGGCTTTTGTTTGGAAAAGTTCCCATCAGTTATAGGTGCTGGGAAGGATTTCTTGGGACAGAGAAGGGGCAGAGTTTGCATGTAATAAACAGAAAGGCACCTCTTTATTGACCACAGGCAGGCCTCTGTCCTGCAAATTAGTAACTGAATTATTGAGTAATCTCTGATGGTCACACAGTGCCAGACATACCAAGAAAACATCCGAGCAGAAGGTTGGAGGTCTTAAAGTTCCGGAGGAGCTCAGGGGCTGTGGGAAGAAGCAGAGGAAGGTCAAAGACTGTTTCATTCACTGCCTGCACAAAGTGTGAACAAATAAAAAGACCTCGAGAAACAGTCCTATCTCTTACACTGGCTGGCTCTGATGTGCTTGATAGGTTTGGTGGTTTTAGGGGAGGAGAAAGGAAAAGAGGAGCATAGCCAGCTCCCTTACAGGAGACCAGCCCATGGCTGGAACTGAAAACAAGGACTGCTGGAAAGCCAGAACTAACCCTGGCTATGCCAAGCAACACAGTGCATCCCCCCAAAAAACATGGCTATGGCTGGGTGAATTGTGTCCTGAAACTGTTTGCTGAGCTGGGAATCCACAGCACTGGAAGAAAGGGAGCTAGGACCTGCAGAGCAGGGTGTGTGGGTAAAGGATGATTGCACACAGATCTGTGGGCCCTGCACAAGCCACACAAGCCACAAAAATCTGAACATAGCTGGATACAGCTGATGCCATAATATGGTAGTGCTTGAGACTGGCTCCGGTTCAGTGGGGTTGTAGTAGAGCACACAGCACAGAAGGGATTCAGTCTGATGGCTGCTGCTGCCTATCATTGCCAGTAAAATGGAGGAATGGACAAAATGCTTATTCTGAAAAAGACCCCAAAAAGGGCCTAAACTGGCTCTGAAACTTGCCACACAGCTCATCTCCTCGAAACCCTGCTATCACAGTGTCAAGAAGCTTTCCAGTGCAGAGCAACTATGATGTGACAGTGTAATGTCACATGTGTAAATCCAGACACAGATTAGAGAGATTTATGTATGTCTGTATAAATGTGTATGTTTGCATATGCATGTGTGGCACACAGAAATCTCTTGCAAAGAGCCTGAGGCTCTGAACAGCCCCAGAATCACTGACAGTCTCAGAGGAATGTGCTCTGTGCCCTGGGAGTGAGAGCTCTGCAAAAGGGGAGCCCCTGGGGCACATAGCCAAGGGCAGAGCAGACCAGGGTAAATTGAAGCCAAAATTAACATGCTCCTTGTTGCCTAATCTGTAAGGACTCATCCCAGGGAGTTCTGAAAAAGTCTTGAGCTGTGGTATGCACGTGTGGAGGGCAGAGCAGTACCTTGCTTGAATTAACAACACCATCACGTGTTAACCTAGGCAAGGGTGTGCTTTTGTCACCGTTATCACCAGGGTGTGAGTGCTTACTGGAAAGCTTCCTCATCCTGGCGTGCAGGATCTAAAGGAAAGCAGTTGGATTCCATCCTCAGCTCCCCTGGCTTTGGCACACATAACTGAACTCCTCAAATATTGCTTTAGCAGAGCAAGGAGGGTGTCTCTCTTGCACAGTGCAGTGACACCAAGCCCAGTTTCACGAAGTTCAGCATAAAGGAAGAATAGCAGCAAAAGCATCCTTGAGACTTGGCCAAAATCCACCCAAGAGGGTACTTGAGGTGCCACTTCTGCTGGGAGGTCAGGCCAGCATGCTCAAGGTCAGATTCATGTCAGAGGCAGCTCTGTCGGCTGCAAGATGATCTCGACGTTGAGCCTGAAATGGTGGTGGGCAGCTGAAGCACCTCCACCTCGTCCAGCACTGCCGAGACTGTGGGAACTTTTCTCATGGAAACTATCAAGCTGGGAGCATCCTTGAGCATGGAGATAGCTTTCCTCAGTAGAGAGGGTGGATGGGGGTATTCTCTTGCTGTGAAGAGCTGGGGAGTCGGGAGCAAAACATGGCCTCTCCTGTTGCCATGCTGGTCCCTGATGGCAGCCTTGCTCTGGCTATGCCCTCCTGCCCCAGCTCTGAGTCTGCATGCTGGCTGTACTGTCCCTGCAATTTAAGGTTTATGTGACCACCAGGGAACCACCAAAGAGTGTGTTCAAGATAAAGACAAGCTTGTGTTTTTTGCAGAAGAGGAGGTCAGACTGGATCCAAAGAGTGGAGGAAAGATCTGGTCTGAAGTTCATCACCAACTCAGGGTGGGTCAGAGCCTTGAATGTGCAGGGCAGGAAAGAGATTAAGTGAGGAAGAGTGGTAAAGGTAAAGCCACAAATATTTGAAGGCCAGGAAGGGAACATTCTGCTCAGCTGGCTGGACAGACGTTTATGATTATTTCCTATGCAGCTCAGTTGTGTTATCCACTGTGAAAAATCATTGGCCATGGAGATATCTGATAAGAACTGAGCTGGCATCAGTTGGGAGAACAAAATGTCAAGAATGCATCACACTGCACCCCCACTTTTACCAGCAGGCAGGACATCAGTCTGGGAACAGTGTGTTGCTCACCCTTATCTCTAATTTTCCTGCTTACCCAGCTTCTTTACTGCCTCATAATGAGTGCAAATATGATGTTTTGAGATTTGATCTTCTTCTAAGAACCCCTTCTCCTCCTGTCTCTCACCCCCTGACCTGTGTTCCCTAATGCATGGCCTTGGCTGGTGATGGGAGGTCTGGGGAGCTGGGAAGAAGAATACCTCTAATTCGGTTAGCTCTGTACTCCTGTGCCAAAGGTGACATAGCTTTCCCCACAGAGCAGAAAAAAATTGCCATTTATGGCAAAATCTATCTGCTCCCAAGTGCTTTACAGTGAAACAAAGCAAAAATCCCCTTCCTCACTTATTTCTGCAAAGAAAGGGGATACAAGCTGTGCGTTGCTGAACAGGCTCAGCCTACACCATGACTGTCCAGGTTGCACTGGAGCTGTCAGGAACAGGCACCAGAAAGAGGAACAGCTTCAGGGGTACCCAATGGACTGAGGTGGGACACACTGTACAGGAGCTCAAGGGCTTTTCTTCTCCTGCCCATGTCACAACCCCTTCCATTAAACCTACCCCTCCCCTCTGCAGGACTGGAGACCTGTGCCACCACCACACTCAGGGGGTGCAGAAGCTCATCCCACAGGTGTATGAAGAGCTGTTTGTCTAACAGTAACACACACATGGCATCTTAAGACACTTTTGTTCCTCAGTAAGGTGGGACAGGCCTTGTTAGGGTGGAATCACAGGTGTTAGCCCAAAATTCAAAGAGGGACTGACTTCCTTTTCCTGCTCAAGATTTGATAGGCATGATGCTATGAAAGAAAAGGCGTTTCTTTACTCCTTCCTTCCTGAAGCTTGATTGTAGCAGGGTTTCTTTCTCAAGACTGGCTTGGGAGACTTTGCTTCCCCCACCCCCTGTGAACCATCACATACTTATGGCCCAACAAGGCATGTCTTAAACTGCTGCTCAGATCTGCTGGCAATTCAGTTAATTTCTGTGAAACCCTGGGTAGAATACATGTCTCTCCCTAATGCTGTTGGGCATACAATGCAAGCCCTGTCCCTGGGGACTGCTGCACCCTTCCCAGACTGCTGCTGGAGGGCATCCAGAGCTAGCTTCCTGATCTCCCTTAGGGCACAGCTGGGATGCTGAGCTGCTGGGGCTCAAGCCCCAGTGACACCCTGGGAGCACTAGCATTGCTGAGCTCTCCTCAGACAGCAGGACAAGCTTATTCAAGCCTGAAAGGTGGTCAGGCAAAAGAGTATTCATGCAGCTGTATTTATACAGCTGTAACTGTAAGACATCTGTGGGCATGTATTTAAACAGCCAGATATTGCCCGAGTGTTCAGGTGTTAATATTCCACTGATGAGTGAAGACAGGACAATCCTTAAGGACAACACGAACAGAAAAGTCCTGACATGGTTGTTACATGCCACATGTGTGTGTTCTGGGGAGGGGGTTCATGCATATTGGCTGAGAATCCAGCATCCATGTGCATGCAGCACTGAGTGGAGAGCTTCATGTGGGGGTAACTCAAGGATAAGACATGGAGAGGAGGAAGAGGTTCTGGGTGCTTCTTCCAAATTTGGTAGTAATTGGGGGATTTCACACATGGCCTGAAAGGACCCTGCCGACACCAGTGCAAGTTCCTTGATTCCAGTAATGACATGTGGGGGTTTAAAGAGGTGGATGAGTTCAGGCAGCTGATTACAAAAACCCACTGAAATCCAGAATGAAAAAGAGGAAGGCTCGGGGAAACTGTAGCTATCTGCCTGCTTCCAGAGGAGGTAGTGAGGACTCTGCCCTGACTGCTCTGTCTGTGACCAAAATAGACCTTCCCCAGCAGATCCTGAGGGTGGTCATCCCAGTATTAGGTTTTCTTTCCTATCATACCTTCATTATTTCCAGGTGATCACACTGTTCCCAGTAGTTTGCGCTGACTGCCGGCAGCGCAGCTGAACTATTCCTGACCCCTGGCCCACGGTAATTAGAAGGCTTTGCCGGAAGCCTTCAAGTGGTATCTGTTGCTTTGGGAGTGATTCGTCCAAGATGGTCAATTTTCACTGTGGAGGAGAAAGAAGGTCACTCAGAAATGTTTGCTCCAAGGAAAAACTCCCTTCATTTCTATTTTAATCTCCCCGGGGATTAATTGCCTCCTAAAAAAACCCTGGAAGAGCAGAGAAGTAAGAGCATGCAGCCAAACACATGTGATAAGGATAGGCTGGGGACAACCACGTTTCAGACTGGTTGTTGCACAGGTTTGCTTTTAGAAAGCATTTTGTAAAAGGGAAAAAAAACATTAGAAAGGAACAGAAAAAAGTCCCTGGATGATTAGCTGTAGATACAACTGAAAACAACAGCAGAAAATACTCTAACTAGAAAGCAAAACCCCAGCTGTCTGCTGACCACTCGCTTTCCCTTCTCCTCTGCCCGTGGGCCCGGCTTTGTCTGCTGGGGCTACAGGGAGCTGTGGGAAGACTATTCTCAGCCATTTCAGGTTGTAGCTTGACGATGTGGTAAACCTCACAGTAGGGCTCCTGCCGTCAGATCAAACACACCCCAGCCATGGATACACAGGGCAGATAAGTATAAACTTGTTAGTTCAAAATACTTTGTGAGTTTTTGAGACAATAGTTCTTGCATAGCCAAGCTTCATTCCTGTGCTGCTCTGTTTTTCCTCTGGATTGGGTGCTGCCCATTCTCCCACACATGGGACGAAGCTGTCAAGAGCACCATGCAATGCTCATTCGGCAGAAAGGAACCCTGACACTGTGCCTCAGCCAGACCAGATTTATAGAGATGGGTAACACAGGAGGGCATTGGTTGGATGAAAACAATCAGATGGTCACCACAGAATACCTATCACCAAAGATACCTGTGGATAGACTGGCAGGTGTTTTATGAATGAAGGGTTTCAGGAGGTTATGTGAAAGCCAAGTCACCAAGGTGTGTCACAGCTGAGCTGGGTCAGTTTGGGCAAGGGTCACCACCAGAACTCCCTTGGCCAGCGCTGTTGCTGAGTTCTGTGGAGCTGCATCTTCCACAACAGCGCTCCTGTTGACTTCTTGGCTGTCCCGCCTTCAGGCCCAGCTCTGCTTCGTTGAGAAACCGACACTTGTATCCTATGTCCGGCAGGTACGAAGACCAAAGTAAATAAGCCACAATAGAAACCACACTTGTTAGAGACAGAACGTGTGTTAGATTTCATAATTCACCTTGGGACTCGTTTGCTGAAGGCTGCTCTGAGCCCATGAGCACTGATGCCTATTTTTAGCCTTGATTCTTGTCAGCTGTGGGTCCCAGTCCATGAATGTTACACACTGTCAAGAATGCCTTTTTTTTTTAATCTTTAACATTTAAAAAAAGGCTGTAGGGTTTTCTTCTGCTGGCTGTTCAATGTTCTCTGCCACGGCAAAGGGAGAAGCTGAGCTGCTCTGCCTGTGGAGAGGTTTCCCATTCCTCATGGCTGACAGTTTTCTAACCATCCCTGATTTCCTGGCTTATTTCAGCTCATCAGGGATCCAGTTAAGCAAGTACGTAGGACATGGGGGTGCTGGCTAGGCAAACCTCTGGGAGGTGACAACAACCTTCCCGGGCATGCTTAGGAAGTACAGCTGTTTTCCAGCTGTAGTGGGAAAGTTCTGGTGGCGTTTCAGTGGAGATTTTTCAGTATCTCCTTCCTCATCAGATCTCCCCTCTGGGCTGTTTGAACTGGCTGTTTGCCAGACAGCAGCATAAGCCTCCCAGAGGCAGAGGGAAAGTTCTGTGTACCGTGCAGGGAAATGTGGGGCCTCCTAAAGCGAAAGGAAGCACATAAATGCAAGATCCTACGGCTGCTGTTATCAGAGCTGGGCAGAGCTTTCCAGCCTTCTGAAGAGTCAGAGGGCTTAAAGGTTCATGCAAATGAAGATGTTATTGTGCTTGGAAAGCCAGATGAAAGAAGAAAGGGGATAGATGATCTCATGGGAGCAAAGATGAGTGTGACGAGAGGGATTTCTATCCTTCCATATAGGGAGTAAAACTTTCCATAGACACAGACTTTCTGTCATACTTTTCATCAGCAAAGCCCAGGGGCCCAGAGGCCCTTGGGAAAAGAGAAGGAGGGCTGCAGAGGCTGGAGGAGAGGAGAGGTAGAGAAACACAGCAACATCTGAAGCAAATGCAGGCAGGACCTGAGCCTGCAGCAGTGAGCCGTGGGAGAGCACAGAAGGGGCTCCAAGCACTAGTACAATTTAGGAGCTGATGGAGTAAGAAGCTGTGAGTGTAAGCTATGGAAGGTCCCTGGGATGTATATTCAAAGCCAGACTCCTGGGAAGCCTATCCACAGACCTTTGCTGAATATAATTGTTTATACATTTTCACCTAATTGGGGTTAATCTGCTTTCTACTTTGGCTAATCAGCTGCTTCAGAGGCCTAATAGGTTGGAGGGGTATGTTTTGCCCTCCTCCTGTTTTCAAGGCCATGGAGTCAGGGGCGAGCAAGCACTGTGGAGGGGCTCAGAGCTGCTTGCTGTCAAGTCTGGCAGAAAAGTGCTTTATCCCTTGAGGAATGGTGCTGGGGAGCAGGCCCCCAGAAGGGACTAGTGCCTTTCTTCTTGCTAATTGGCAGGTCTTGTGAAAATGAAGGATTACTGGGGAAAAAACCACCTCTGCAAGAGCCTAGCACTGAGCAAGGTAATTGCTCTGCAGAGGTCTGCTGAGGCTCCCACAGCCTGGTGGGTACCATTCCCTGGTAGCCCTATGCCCTGCCCTCATCCTCCTGCCTCAGGCTCCCACCTCCAGCAGAGGAGATGCATGAGTCTGGCACAGATGTCTGATGTCCATCCACTCGGGCACTGATGCTATTTCAGGTTCCTTTGCTGGGTGGTGAGTCACGGGCATCTCATGCAAGATCTTCGTGACCCTTTAGGCTAAAGGAGATGGTGTTGCCATCATAAGCACATCCTGCCCTTTGAGGGTGGGAAAAAAGTCAGGGTAAGCTCAGCCATGTGACAAAAGCTCACTGTGCTAAAGGGAAGCTGCTGTAAATGCTGTCCCTAATTACTGCTATTACTCAGCTTGTGAATATTGACCAGCATCTGGGGCCAATATAAAACATCCTCCATTGCCTTCTCTCCCACCCCGGCCTTGGTTACTTGCCCCAAGCATTGGAGCCCCATTTGCCCCAGTGGCATTTGCTCCCTCAGTCCTTTATCCAGGCAAAGATGTCACTGTCACAGAGGAGTGAAGCTTTCCTTCAACATCAGTCAGCGCTTGTCCAGACTTGGCTTCAGAGTAGTTTTTTTTTTGAGGATGGCATCTAAACTGGTGAGTCACAGCATGAAGTGCAAGAAATGCTCCTAGGCTGGTGTGAGATGTTCAGGTGAGGTCTAACTCCTGAGCAGCAACCATAGCCAAAAAGCATTCCTGCAAGATGTGGTTGGACCTGGCTGGAAAGGAGGATCAGCTACAGTGCAGCACAAGGACAGCCCAGCAAGGAGCCCTGGGAGCCCACAGGGCAGGGGTTCAGCTCTGGCCTCGATGTTCTGAGCAGGCAGCTGGACCTTCAGGGGTTCCTCCTCACCTACACCATTTAGTCTTAGTGAGAAGCCCTGATAAGGCTGTTTAAAGCTGAAATGTCAGGGAGAAGGAAAAGTAACAGGACCTTTTTTTTGCCTGCATCAGACAACCAACACTGATTTTGCAACTTCACTGCAGTGGGTCTCAGGCACTGACCAAAATGTTTAAGGAAGTTTAACACCCAGTTCAAGGAAGTGCCACACCTGAGTGGACTGAGTGTCATTTCCGCATCTCTTCTCAGTCATCATCAGATCTCACAACATTCATCCCACTTTTTTTTCTTCCTCCCTTAATGCAACTCATGATCTCCCCTTGCCAACTGGGATCACCTCACGCCCAGCTGCATCAATTCAACTGTTAGCATGGGCAGACTCCAACAATTGGAAGACTTATTATTTTTAATCATCTCCAACTGGGGGTTGCACAGTAGTGTCCAAGAGAAATTGAAACAATTGCCACCCTCAACCTCTTATTTTTTCCCTCCCTAGTGCTCTCTGAGTTTATATTGTTCAGTCAGTACATGAGGTAAGCGACCCAGCTTTAAAACACAACCTTAAAAAACCAAAAAGTTATGAGGAAGGAGGGATGACAACACGGAGTTTTAATTGCAGAGCCTTTCAGTTGCTGTACCCTTTGCAGAGGTAGACACATATCTAAGAATGGCACAGAGCAGTAGTTCAGGAACAGGGCTTGAAGGATCTCCAGCTAGCTTCAGCATAACAGCATGAGGAGCAATGAATAGTTAGGACTTCATGGTGACTGCCCACATGCAAAAGGCCAGCTCTGTCACAGAGTTCTCACAGAAGTGAGCCATACAGGCATTAACAGTAAATCAAAGCATACAGAAAAAGGTAAGATACTCAGATGGAAGCAGCATGACTCACTTTAGCTCACAGAGACAGCTTGGATCCCGGACAACAGCAATGGCTTCCTCAAAAGTGGAGGATGCAGCATCCACGATCAACCCCTGCCCTCATTCCACAGGAGGCACGGGCCAGTATCAGCATGGGGCAAGTGCCATGCACAGAGGACACTAGGAAACACTATCCCTTGCTCGGTTAAGCAAGCAGGTAAATCAGTGTCAATTTTGAGAACAAGGCTGCTTGGATCCAAGTGCCAATTCAGGGGAAGCCTGTTCTCATTCTGAACCCAGCAAACAGTCCCTTAAGGCAGGCCAGCTCTCTTCTCCACTCAATGCTGCATTTGCACAAAGAAGCCAAGATGCACAGTCAGAGGCCAGGAAGCTTCCCGAGCTTTAGGCTATGAGATGTGAGTGCTAGCCAACACTTTGTCTCATCAAGCACTGAGCTAGAGTAAGGTGCACCGGGGCTTTTACACATGCTGTTGTCCGTGGGTCAAGCAGCTCTGCTTCCCTATTACAAAAACAGGAAGCCAGGGACTAACCCTTGCACTCACCACCACACCCTGAGCTGGGGTGGGGAGGCTGCCCTGAACCAGTTTTTGCCTTGAGAAAAACATCCACCTAAGACCATGTGGGGGCATCCTCTTATAATCCATCTTTATTTGTAAAAATCCACATATAAAATCTTCGGTTTCTTTTACAAAAACATAAAGGCACATAAAACTACTCAAACTCTCATCCCCCTGGACTGATGGTTGGACACACCCCCCCACCCCAACCTCCCCCTTGCTTTTTCATCCAGTCCATGTTTCTTCATGTTTCCTTTAGTTTCAGCTTACTCCTGTCCAGGCACAGTTCTGCTCTTGCAAAGATGAAGTATGCACACAGGGGAGATGGTGGAGGGGTGGCATGGGCTGTGCGTGGAATGTTTTACAGGTACTTTTTAGTAGTAGGTCTCTCTTTCCACCCAGCCTAAAGGAAAAAGAGGGAGAAAGCAGAGTTAGTCTCAAGATAGACCAAGTATAAGGTCAAGGGAGTTCCTTTTGGGTTCTTGAAAACTTGCACAGTAGCACCCGAGCTAGTAAGTGACCTGTCACAATGGGAAAATCTTGCCAAATTGAGGTTCTGCAGCTTTAGGACCTCTTCCAGCTTTCTAAAACTATCCAAGCATTAATCAGTCTTTTCCATCTACTTCAGCACATCTGTACTTTTACATAATGGGATAGAATGCAGGGAACTCAAGAAGTCCTTAATTTGAACTAACTGCACAATTGATGTTGAGGAAGAGGAAAACAGCAAAATACACCCCTGAATAGTGCTTGGGGGTCCCCAAGCTTTGTTGAAGCTTCTGGAGAACTCAGCAGCATGAAGAGGGGGGGAAGGAAACACACAGATGAAAAGCAGATTCTTACCACCAGGGTTGCGTCTGATAATGAGCTTTCTGACTTCATCATACACGAATATGAGGAGGGAGTATGGGAAAGCACAGAACCACCAGGTTGGCCTGTTTGGGAGAGGAGACAGTGAGAACACAGGCTGTGGAGATGCTCTTTGCCTGGCACAGCTCTGACATGATGGCACGCTCAAGCACAAGAAGGCTGGCATGACCCAGCTTGCCAGCGGCTGGGGTTCAGTCAAGAATTCTCCAAGCCAAGAATTACTACCAGGTTTTCTGCTGCAATAGATTAATCCACTTTTGGATAGTAATTCCAACACAAGGTGTGTCATAGCACCTTTGCTCATCTCTGTACCAGCACCTTCCCAGCTTCCAATCAAGCAATATTTCCTCTAAGTACACACAACCTTTGTGCCCAGAGCCTTGCTTGCTGGAACTGCATTGTTTCCCTCATGATTTACACGTGCTAACATCCAGCTGCTGCAGGCACTGGGCAGAGGCCAGCTTCCTTGTTAGGAAATGCTCACACTTCAACACCCAACTCCAGGCAACACTTTGAATGGAATGCAAGATGCACCAGGATTTTTTTTTTCCATGAACATTTCATGACACTTAAACTTTGAACAGTCCTCTGGCTTAAGACTAAACCCTGCCACGAAATGTTGCAATGCTATTGAGCAACACAAGATGTTGGCACCTTCCCAACCCTTAGGAAAGTTACTGTGCATCAACTGGTCATCTGCATCTATGCAGCAGCTTTTAGAAGACTTTACTACTTGTTCTGTTCCCAAGGAATGTAGGAAAAAGGAACAAGACGTCATCAGCAGTTCTTTAGTTCCCAAGAGTCATCTGACCTATGATTTAGAGCAATACAACTTTCTTTGGAGGTGCAATACCCTACTCATAAAAATTCTCCATGCAAATAAGTGCAAGAGGCTGCTGCACTAGAGTACACTGGAACTGAAGTTGTATCACTGATTTTTAGTGAGGCACTGAACAGCAGGCTCCCCATAAACGTTCCATACACAGTGAAGAAAACCCTGGTAATGCCACAGGACAGCAAAGGATCACTGACACCCTCTAGCCTGAACTCTTAAGACTAGGTTTGATACTCCACTAGTTTAGAACTACTTTTATCCCATCTACCCACCCAAGCACTATTGTTCTGTGGTACAATCTATTAACACAAAAAACATGATGTAACTTACTTCAGAGGATACATCCTTAGAGCAACATCCATCCCAGGGCAGTAGGACAGGAAGGCAGCCAGAGCAGTCTCCTCAAAGAGACCAAATATTAAGATCTTGTTCCTAGAAGAGACAGGAGAGAAGTCAGGGACAAAGTACTTTCAGAGATGACATCCTAAAAAACACCTAGTTGCCACTCCAGCTTGCCCAGGAGTTCATCAGGTGGGGACTACCAGGCCATCCAAGGTGACAGCAGAGTTGCCATGATGGTCTTTTAAGCCTTTTCACAGAGACAGTTCACGATCAGGTCAACCAGCAATTGCTTTAATCACAAAGTCAGGAGGTGGCTGGGGTTCATGGCATGAGATCTCTTGACAAATAAGATCAAGAGATCAAGGCTATGTGCTGAAGTATCAGTGTCCTTTGAGGTGGGCTAGCTCCCCCAGACAGAAACCACCATTTCTTTGTCTCAGCCTGACAACTGCAAGTCTACAAGCAAGTACTACTGGGAAGAGAGCACCCAGTCTTCTTTCATCCACTACCAATGCAGTCTGGTCAAGACTTACACCAAGACACCCAGACACTGCTGGGATGAAGGACTAGAATGCTGTGTGCTGCAGAACACAGAGTCCAGTTCTAAACCCTCCATGGACAGCCTGACTTACTTCATCCCCTGCTGGAAGACAGAGTTTCTTCGGGTCTTACAAATGATCAAGTCTGCCCACTGCACGACCACAATGCTGACAAAGAAGGCTGTATGGCAAGTGAACTCCACTATTTTCCTCTGTTCGTAGGTCTAGGAAGCAGACAAAACAGAGAGCAGTCGTTCAGACACACTGTCTTTGCTCTCTGGTGCTCACACCAAGTTCAGCAGGTGTTAGTATTTTGGCTGGCAGCCTCTGAACTTACCCATTGCTGCCCATAGCTGTCTTCCACATCATTAATCCATCGGTCATCCCACTGAACTCTGATCCCTAGCAAGCCAGAGGGCCAGAAACCATTCTCTGCCATGATTACAAAATAGGTGAAGAAGCCTCCAAGGGCCTGGATCATACCTAAACAGGTAAGAAAGGATGATAAAACTGATGAGGCTACTGTGCAGAGCAATTATAACAGAGAACAACAGTTTGCAGGAAACCCCAACCACCTTAAAAATTACTCCTTGTGGGGCTCAGTGTCCCAAGCAGCAGCTGCAGAAATAGTTCACACTAACATCAAACTCAGTTGCAACCCTTTTGCTGAGCAGCTTCTGCCCCCGACTTTGTACAGTTACTTCTGTTCTGCCCTTTGCTGTGATGGCACCACACTCAAGGACACAAGATAAAACTCCCTTTGTATTCTCATTAAGCCTTGCCCACCCCCAACTCTTGCAAAATACAGTCAAGAAGGTTCCCAAGGTCTGCTGCAATTAAGCATGAGCTCCCATCCTGTGAACTGGGCACGTCTCTCTAGCTGCCTTTAATCAAGGCTCCTAATGCTGTGTGTTTAGGGATATGCTGGAGAGAATCCTTTACTTCTAATTAAACTAACAATGGGATCTATGTTCTTGCTGAACAAGTCTGAACCAGAGGAGAGCTGGTTGTCAGCCAGTTCCTTTACAGTGCTGTGCAATTAAACAAAATTACTGTGAAAGCGATTCAATGGATCGAGCTGCACAAGCCACTGCTATAAGCCATGGGGGAAGAGCCATGGCAAGTTCTTTACAGCCTGAGGTTCTGGTTTACACACCCCAAACCTCAGCCCTACCAAAATAAGCAGAGCAGTCACTGACTCAAGATTGTGTACAACCCAATTCAAATGGGTGCCAGAGAAAACAGAGCAGCTTACCAATCTGCCCATAGGCCATGCTGATCAGCCGTTCATTGACCAGCTTGTCCGTTTTGGGATTTCTGGGCTGCCTCTTCATGATGTCACTCTCTGCTTGCTCATACGCCAGGGAGATAGCAGGGACCTTTGAGGGTGGGAGGACTGCTGTTACAACAGTTTCAATTCTCCACTGTATAGAGCCTTCCCTGTCCCATGTATTCAGTGCAAGAAACAGCACTCCCCAAAAGCTCTAGCTGTGATATTCCAAAAGGACCTTACCCCCTTCCCCATCCCCAATTTGTCCTTACAGGGACAAACTGAAAAATCCTCAGACTCAAGAGCCATGAGATGGATGTGAATAAAAGGAGTATCAGACGACTGCTTATTTTAAATCAGAACACTCCAGAAAACTGTATTTAAGCATTTTCCTTCCACCTGTTCTTTCTTTAGGGTACCTAAAAACACCCACTATTTTTCTTTAGACAAAAAAACCCATATTCACCATGTCAGTGCCCAAGTCAATGCAGAGGATGGTGACTGTTCCCAGTGGAAGGGGTATGTTTGCAATGATGAAGATCAGGAATGGCGTGATTTCAGGAATGTTACTGGTCAAGGTGTAGGCAATGGACTTCTTCAGGTTATCAAAGATCAGACGCCCTGGGGCAGGGAAGAGAGAACAGGGTAACTCTCACTCATCAGCAGAAGGCAGCCAAGCAGCTCATGGGCAGCCTCAGTGCTAACACCAAATGGCAAAATGCTAGTGCAGCAAATGAAAGGGTGAGTGAGACTGTGCTCCATGCACTGCAACACCTACAGAGGGTAACACTTCTGGTCACAGCAATCAGGGCTCACTGCATACAGCAGTAGGATACTAAGCCTTGGTTCCTGGACATCAAGAGCCCCTGGAGGGACCCTCTGTCCTGCTCCTGTTTGAGAGCTGCTTCTCCATCAGGGAAGAAAATGTGTCACACTCAGCTGGCAAAGATGACCATAAGGTCAAGTGTTAGGCAAAAGCACAAAGTAGCTTTTGTTACTAAGCTGCTTCCTACTGTTACCCATCCCAAAGGATCATGCTGAACCCATGGAAAGGAGTAAAACTTTGAAGGGAAAAGTGCTGCTCTCCTCAAAAACTCTTGTCATGGAGGCAAGCTCAAAGAAGAGCCCTCCAGATGCCTCTATTTCAGAAGGGATGCTGAAGCATGTTACTTTACCACCACTGCACACAAGTCATAAACTCACCTTCTTCAACCCCAGTGACAATGGAGGCAAAGTTGTCATCCAGCAGAATCATGTCAGCTGCCTGCTTGGAGACATCTGAGCCAGCAATACCCATAGCAACACCAATGTCAGCCTTCTTCAGGGCTGGGGAATCATTCACACCATCACCTGTGACTGCTACAATGGCACCCTAGTACAAAGAGAGGAACAGCAAGACTGAAATCTTCATGTAACATGTTTTGGGCAGAAAAGCTTTCTCCTGCCTTTCAGATTAAGCACAAAAACTGTTTCACTTTGCTGTAGAAGAGAACTCAGATCCTCCTTGCCCTCCCCTCACCCTTTACCCTGTTCTGATTAAGTTCACCAAGAGAACCATGCTGCTCTCTCCAAAGGAGACACTGGACAACACATGAACATGGTGAATCCTCCTCTCCCAAGCATATCCCAGAGCATTTAGGAATTAAATATACTAATGAACATCCTAGGATCAGAAGAAAGCCTCAGCACAAACTGAAGATGTTTTCCTGCCAGGCCCTTATATTTACATATCGTAGAGCAGCCTAACAGTTGAAGGGTGCTGACAGATTTAATCTGGCCCTTTACATGAGGGCACCGAGGAGACTTAGCCCTACCAATTCAACAGCAGAACTGGTTGGTAGTTTACATATATATATATTTTAGATTTCTCTAAGATGACATCCTGGATTCTCCCTCTCTTTACCTGTCGCTGACAGCCTTCCACAATGATAAGCTTCTGCTGAGGAGATGTCCTGGCAAACACAATTTCTGTGTGGTGAAGCAGGATGTCATCCAATTGCTCGCTAGTCATGTCCTTTAAGTCTGAGCCATGAACCACACAGGCTTTGGCATCCCTGCAAACAAGAGACAGTATGTTCTACTTCACAAGAAGTTTTCCTCTGTTTGCCCCATAAAACTATGGGTCTTCAGTGCTCTTGGGAAAGACCAACTTCTGCTATGACTAAATACTAATCCAGGCAGCCTCTGCACGGAGGTTGGATGCTCAAAATTTAAGAGGTAGATGGGGAACACCAAGAAAAAGACAACAAGACACAACCAAGGCAACAGACAAAAACCCTCATGAGCAGCCTAATTTTTTCCATAGCTTTCTAAAGTGCATCAAGGCAAAGACTAGCTGTTTCCACAAATCTTGGCCTCTGGAAAAAAGGAACCCCATGCTCAGGTGGTTAATGTCCAGCACTTCAAGAGATGCTGCTGTCTTCTGCAGGCAGTGCTTTTGCAACAGACTGATGACCATGTGACTGATGACACATGGTTCTTCACAGAGAGTGTTCACACCATGCCAGTTCCAACTAATTTACACCCTTTGGCCACAAAAGCATGCAATGTTATATTTAGACTGGTTTGGTACCCTACATGCTGCAGCAAAATACCATCTCTCCAGCCCAGCATACCATCCCTTATAGGTCTAGGAGACTACCCATGCAGCTCTCGATATCACCCAGTTTAGGCAGGGAAATTCCTTCCCCACCCTTAGAGCCAGCTGCTGATCTGCTCAGTCATACAGCCCAGCCAACCCTAGCCTGCATTGCTGGGTTTTGAAGTTACCTTCAAAATTAAAACAAAAAAGAAAATCCCAACCCCAAAAAAAAAAACCCAAGCAATTTTGTTTGACAGGGTGTCTCTATTCACAGTTCATAAGCTGCATGGCTGTCCTCCAGCTCAAACACAGGCTGGGTCAAGCTAAGCAATGCAGACAGCCCAGCCATTCTGCAAACAGCCTGCTTATGCCAAAGCACATTTTCTGAGGATGCCTTAGTCCCAAGCTAGGCTATGAAGGCCAGCATTAACCCTTAAGAGGAAGTTCAATTTTTACATTTATTCTGCTTGTAGCTATGCACTAGTGTCAACTCCTCTACCCAGCGTAAGTCCTGCTCCCTTTGCTCTCCTACAACCTTACCCTTAACTACTTCCCACACACAAGACATGCACATTTAACATAGTCTTGTGCATTCTTCACATAGCTCATGATACACATTGAAGAGCCACAATATGCTGAGCTAAGCAAATGCCAAGCTTTTCATGTCCAGGAGGAGATGCTGAGGGATGATCCAAGGCAAGGAGAGAGGCAAATGCTTAATTCTTTGAACAGCTCTGGCTTTCCCCAGCAGTCATTACCTAGGGTTGACCTGGCTGACAGGAATGTTGAGTCGAGCAGCAATATCTTCTACTGTTTCGTTGCCCTCGGAGATGATGCCAACACCCTTGGCAATGGCTTTGGCTGTGATTGGATGGTCTCCAGTAACCATGATAACCTGAAATGCAAACAGACTGCCATGAAAGCCTTGCCTGTACTGCAGAGCAGCACTGCCCAAAAGGCAGGGTCCCTTATACTGAAAAGGCCATGTATCTTTTGTTCTACTTGTGAGCCCTAGCAGAGAGCAAGTCTGAGGTAGAGGCAGTAACCTGCTACCAGTATGCAAGGGACTGAGGTGGATGGTAGACAAAAAATTGTTAATCTTGAGCCAACGGAGCCAGTTCCATTTCCAGCCTGTGCTTCCCTCTCATCTTAGTACTGTGGCACATGCAGAACACACCCTGAGCCAAATCACGTGCTTTGGGACACCATGGTCTCAGCACCTACCAGTGCCCTAGCAGTTTGGAGTTTCACTCATGTTTCAGTTCGTTAACACACAACCATTTGTATTTAACTTAGAAATTAAGCCTGAAGTAGTAGTAGTTAAATCTTGATTAATTACTTCATCCACTCACATTACAGCAATACAGGAAGTCAGGGAAGCCCTTCATTTCCACAGGTGTGAAGTGAGGCAATTTTCAACCCAGGAATAATTTACCTTGATCCCAGCACTTCTGCATTTGCCAACAGCATCTGGCACAGCAGCACGAGGTGGGTCAATCATAGACATCAGTCCTACAAAGCAGAGTTTGTCTACAGGGAAGTTCAGGTCGTCTGTATCAAACTGGAAGCCGTCAGGGAACTGATCATCAGGCAGAGCCAAGTGGCAGAATCCTGTAACACATCAAACCCACTTTTACTCTGATCCTACGCATCAGGAGGCAGAGAGAGTGAACGCTTATTGCTTCTGCAAACAGCTACACAAGAATAACAGGGCAGCTTAGTCAGACGTTTAGCCAGGCTGTTGAGACAGGAGTCATGCTCCTATTCTGACAGCCAACAGCTGTTGCCAGGTGCCCAGACACAGCCTGGTTCTTGTGCAGTGGGACAAACCTAACACCGTGTAGTCCCATGGAAGGTCCCAAATGCTTTGCTGCGTTTTGATCTATGTGACTCTGCTGCTGGGCAAGACAAGACCCTGCAGGCTGCCTTTGAGATTAAAGCCAGGACTGCTCCTACATGAATTGCTGAAGTGACCTTAACACGATGGTTACACTGCAGGAACAGAATGACCCTTCACTTAATCTGCAAGGACTGCACAGGAACATGAAGGACAAATCTTTTCCAATGTAATAAGGCTGTTTTTCCTTACCTAACACTCTCTCCCCGAGGCCTCCCAATTCAAGGTAGGCATTCTGAAAAGCATCTTTCATTTCCTCATCCAGTGGTTGCTCTTTGCCATGAATAAGAATGGTGCTGCAGCGATCCAAGATCCTCTCTGGAGCTCCCTTCATCACCAGCAAGTAACGGGATTCTGATGGATTTGCGTTTTTGTGGATAGACAGCTATGGGTGGAAGAAATAAATCTGTTCTATAAACATGTACTTTGAAGGACACAAGTAATCAATATCGATGTTTTGCAACTATGGCAGCTCAGGGCTATTTGTGATATTCTGCTCCAGTTTTCATTTACTCACACTTTAAAGAGGTTTACAAACTAAGAAATCTTTAACATTAACATACTGCATTCTTTAACATTAACACATAACTGCAGGTATTGTAATGACCTTTTTTGTATCCAAGTGCCACCTATTAAGGTCACTTCCCAGCAGTTCATTCCTATTCCCAGATTTGAGTTATTCCACACTCTGTGCACTACTGCTACACAGGTTGAGAGCATATATGATCCTTTGTTAGCAGCTGGCACCTTGTTGTCAGCGCAGCTCCAGAGGCTCTTACACAGTGTAACTATGGTCTGTTAACTTAGATTTATAGAGCAGTCTTCAAGCAAGTAAGGCTGGACAAGATTTGGGTGCCACAAGAAGTTTTGAGGCACACTGTGTGCAAATTTACACCAGTGCTTTACACAGCAGCTCTCCTTCAAGAGGACACATGCTTACCTGGTACTTGTTGGTAGAGTTAAATGGTATTTCCACCACTTTGGGATACCTTTCTCTCATCTCCTTGACAGAACCACAGCACAATTCAATGCATTTCAGAAGTGCAGACTCAGAGGCATCTCCTGCCACTGCTCGCTGAGGAAAAAAGACAATTATCAAAACACACACCCACAGAAGATTGGGTATTTAAAATAAATTTTAAAAGTGAATTCATCACAGCCCAGTCCCATCTTCTACGTAACATTATATGAAAGCAAAGAATAAATAATTCTAATATCTAGTACTGACAAATACTGCATTTCAGAATGCCAGGCCTCTCATCTTGAGAGAGCAGCAGTCGTCTTGTGACAAAGTCAAGAAGCCCTTCTGAAGGGTTAGAGAAAGTCACATAACCAGGTACAGTCAGACCTAGTGAGGCTGGAGGGTCAACTTTGAGAAGAACTGCTGTAAGCCACTTGCCATGAAGAACAACTAATATGAGATGAAGACTGATGACATGCACACAGAAACACTTTCATGTGCTCTTCCACTCCAATATAAGATAGGCTTATCAAGCCTCTGGGAGAGATTTGATCTGTCCTCCCTTCTCCATAAGTTTAGCACTGGTAGGGATGGGAGATGGGGATTCAGGAGGAGAATCCCCTCCCAGGGAATCCTCCTCGCCCAGGAGATCTGTGTGTGTTCGATGTCCTGGTGGAGTTTCCTTTGCTGCAATTGAAACCAAGTATTTCTTGTCCTTCTGGTCTCTTTGTCTGTGAGAATTTTTTTTTCCTTTTCTATACTGCTTTTTGGTATCTAAAGACTTCTCAAACTGCCCTCTCCCAGGCCTTCCTTGAACAGGAAGAACTCCCACTCTTTAACTTAGGTCAGGTTTGGTAGACCTAAGATACAGTCAGAGGAGTGCTGGGGAAAAATAGTTTGTTCCATCATCTCTACTACCACTGCATCAGAACACCCTTGGGAATAAGTTTACTAAGCAACATGACTAATACTTGACAGATTATAAGCACTGTGCAGTTAATTTCAGCCCTGGCTGGGTCACAGTTCAGAAGCAGGAATGTGAACTTGTGCTATGCCAGCATTTGCACCAGCACTGAACCAGTGAAAGCTTAAGGAGACTTGCCAGTGAGAGCAGACTGTCTCTAGCCAGTCTCCCACAGCCACTGCTCCCCCAGCTCTGATGTCTGCTTCTCCCAGCACCAGGTGTTTGTAGCTTTGAAGTGTACAAATGCCTGAGACAGCAATTCCTGGAACAGTCAGATACTGGGAAATGCCTAGGAAAACTATTTGGTCTTTCCTAGCCCTGTCTGAACTACCTGGCCTCCCAAACTGAGTGTAGATGCCAGGATGACAGGGATTCTGCTGTGGGAAAAATGTCTTCCCAATCCAATCTCCCCTGCCCACAGCACACCTCCTCTAAGAGTGCTAGACTGCAGAGAAGATTAAGCGTGGCAGATACCTCTACTTGGCAGGTTCCTGTGACCCACAGGATGCAATCTCACTACCATTATGGGAGGATGGTGGTAAGGAACAAGACCAACATTTTTTTGGGAACTCACCTTAAGAATTGGTACATTTTCCTGGCCGGCCTGAAACACAGCACGGTTACAGAGACCTGCAATTCTGGACAAAGCAGTCCAAGTGGCTGAGCTCTTATCAAAGGAAGCACCTGAAAGCAGAGGAAGAGTATCAGGAAGTCAACCCTGAAAAAAGTCATATAAGCTCAAAATCCCACAGGTTTAAGAGCAAGAAGCCTTTATCTCGGAAACAGGAAACACTCAGAGCATCACTACATCTCTTTCATCCTTCCTCCCTTCCGATTTGTGATGAGCAGCTTAAGACCAGAAGGTGGAACAGCAGTGCAAGAGAACACCTCTGCTTTCAAGATTCCAGTAACAGCTGTATCCAGAAGCAACAGCGAACTCACTGACAAAACCAAGGAATTTTGGACAGATAACATTCATTCAGAAGGCTTGAGTAAGGGATGCTGGGTTCCACCTCCAGGTTGTCTCACTTCATCCATCAAACCCAGGAACTGGATGAAATACCTCCCATAGGAACAATGCTTAAATAAAGATACTGTCTCATGCTGGCTCTTAAGTTGGCCTTAAGATGAATTGAAGGGAGAGCTAACTGATAACCTAACATACTTTCCATGAAGTGAAATCTCCTAGGTTTATTTCCACTGCAGCCAAGCCAACCACTGCTAGGCCGAGCGCTTCCAAAAAAATCTATTTATAGCTCATTACTTTGCACTAGTGTTAAGTAAAGTGGCTTTTTTAAACAGTGCAGACAAGCACAATGTTTTGGAGTGGCTCAGGGCAGGGTGCAGCAGCACCATTGGAAAAATGTTTAAGCTAATCATGTGTTGTAAGCACCGCATTTCACAAGGTAGATGACAGATAGGAAACTCCTGAGTTTGGTTGTATTGAACAGCTCTGGAGAGATAATCATCTCCCCCAGTTGCACAGCACACTGAGATTTCAGATTCTTACCAACTAGGAGAAACTTCTTGCTAAAGTCTTACATTCATTGCTGCCACTATGCAAACACAACCTGGATGTTCTGGGAAAACCCCTGTGCAAAGCCAACCATCTAGTTCCACGTGGGAACTTCCCATCTATGTCCAGCCTCATGTAATTATTATCAGGGCCAACACTTCTACTGTCCATACTTTCAACAGATTTCAGATTGAGGAATTTCACCACGACACATTTTAGCAAAGATAATCAGGTACTTCGCAAATATTTCTAAGTGTGGGACAAATGTACAGGGCTGAACATTCAAGAAGCTCAAATTCCAATGGAGCAATTCTGTGCAAAAGGCAGGCTACACAGAGTTAAAGGATTAAACAGAACCATGGTACAGTGCAAAGCTTTCTATTTATCCCCTTTTTTTTTTAATGCTCATTTTAGACTGTACATTAGAAATCCCAGCACTGTGAACTTCACTTGCACTGGAGAGCTACTAACAAAGATTCTCGTAAGTACCAGTGTCCAGGAAACCCCAGAAAAAGCCATTTTTTAATGAAATGCTTCAAGCACAGAGAAGTGATCTTACCACTCTGGTTCTCTGTAGTATCAGCCTCATGAATCTGATTGTCAAACCACATGTGGGCAACTGTCATGCGATTCTGTGTCAGAGTGCCCGTTTTGTCAGAACAGATGGTGGATGTGGAACCCAGGGTCTCCACGGCCTCCAGGTTCTTCACCAAGCAGTTTTTACGAGCCATACGCTTGGCTGTTAGTGTCAGACATACCTGGGGACAAGACAGGTGACAGGTTAGATGCACTTGTGCAGTAGTAACACTGCTGACCAACTCAATGTGCACATGGAATGACAACCAGCTTTCCATGCCCTGCAGTGATTCCCTAACTCCTTGCTCACCCTCCCAGTGCAAAATAAACAGCAACACTTCAGCCCAGGAACTAGGTTTAAATGATATTTTCCTCATCACAAAACCTCCAGAAAAGGACTGTCAAGGCTTCAGCTTCCTGCTTCTCAGTGCATTACAAAGGAAATAACAGGCCTCAGACTAACATTTCAGTCGAAGTGGCCACCTCCTAATCATAGGAGTTCTCAAAATAGGTGAAGGCAGGCCACATAAGAGATGGCCTAAATTAGCTCTGGTGATAGGGCTTGCAACTTGCTGGTGTAGAAAGCGAGCAGCTCCAGCTCACTTTCCTGCTAGAGGCTCTTATCTGGTTCCAGTTCCCAACTGTTCATTCCCTGGCTTGGTTGCCACTCTGCTTCCTAAGGCTGCATGGAAGCATTTTGCCCTGTCCACCACCGCTCTCTATACACCTAAGCACACCTAGATACTCTCACCACCTCTTCAGGAAACCAAATATATAAAAACCTCTGACAGATCCCAGAGCAAAAGCTGGGGCTAGAGTGAAGCTTGCTGGATGCTCTGCCAGCCCTTAAGTGTTGGAAGGGCTGGTGTGCATGTGGGTATAGAAACCCTGATGGCTGTAGCAGGAAAGCCTCTTCTTGCCACAGAAAAAGCCAAGACTGGAACTCCTACAGCTCACTTCAGCTGTATGATGCCAAGGCCTCTGTGCAGGTCTAACTTAGGGAGCCATCTTTATTAGATAAATTGCTGCAGAAATCGACACTGATTCAGGTAACTAGTTAAAATACACTGAATTTATAAAGCCCAGCCCTACACACTCACCTTCCACTACTTTAGTGTTCACCTGTGTGAATGTGCACTGAGCAGGAAGTACTCCACTTCCTTAAGGACCGCATTATGTGGCAAATTCAATCTTTTTTTCCAGCTTCACTCACCGTAACCGTTGCAAGCAGCCCTTCAGGGACATTGGCAACAATGATCCCGATGAGGAAGATAACAGCCTCCAGCCACGTGTATTCAAGGATGAGGGAAAGGATGAAGAAGGAAACACCCAGGAAGACAGCCACTCCAGTGATGAGGTGGATAAAGTGCTCGATCTCCATGGCAATTGGAGTTTTCCCCCCTTCCAGTCCAGAAGCCAAACTGGCAATACGGCCCATCACAGTGCGATCCCCAGTGCTAATGACAATGCCACGGGCAGTGCCTGGAAGAGAGATGGGTTTTAGAAAACGAAAGGAGCCACAGCTGAATATCCTGTAAGTGTGGAAGAGATGTTCTAGGTGGGCTTCAGCACCAAGACTGCCTATCCCCATATGCAGAGCTGCAACAGTAGTCCTGCCAGAGATGTTTGATGTTCCTGCTTTCTGCAGCAGCTGTAGTATTCCGTACAGCTCTACTTCATGGTTCACATTGTATTATCTTTAACACTTTTTTCCTTGTAATAAAGCAGGCAGGCTAGAAGACACACCACACAGCTGCTCCTCTACAAGAAGCAAGAGCAAAAAACCCATCAGTGCTGTGGAGTTTTTGCCCACTCTATGGTACTGCAGTTGGAATGGGCAAAGACTTGGATGGGAATGTCCACCCTGTTTTGGCATAGTAGAAGTAGGCTCACGGTGTACTCACACTGCTTATCTATACAGCTCAGTATCATTGCTGCAGGGAAGTATGAGACACACATACCTTCCACACAGTTGGTGGAAAAGAAGGCAATGTTCCTGGTCTCCAGTGGGTTCTCATGGGAGAAGTCTGGAGACCTGGTCTGAGGCTCTGATTCACCAGTAAGTGAGGAGTTATCCACCTACATGAAAGAGAGTACTTTGTCATACACAGATGCTTCGTAGGTACTTCCCCCACCCTTCTCCTCCACTCCAGCCCCCATTCACAGCAGAGAAGACTAATTCATCCTCCTTCAGAATGAAGTTTCCAGACAGCCTGTCATTACTCTACCTTGCAACCATGAGCAGATATGATCCGAAGGTCAGCTGGAATTCTGTCTCCTCCTTTCACCTCCACTAGATCTCCAACTACAACACCTTCAGCATTTATGCTCATCTTCTCACCATTTCTGACTACAAGTGCTTGCTGAAAGACAGTGAAGAAACAAGCTATGTCAAAAGCAACTCTTAAGAAAGGGCTCAAAAGATCTGAGATCTTAAAATAGTTGTACTATGATTTCACAAGGTTTCTACTTGTACTAAGATGTTTATATCTGATGTATATGTTATTTAAGAAAAATAGATATTTTTCGTTTTCTTGATATTAAAGCTCCTTGTTCCCAAGGTGACAATGTGATAGTTTGGTATGATCCAGACTGTCCACGAAGGAATCCAGATTTTAGTGCTTATCACACCAGTTTCTGAGCTCTCTAGACTATTGAGAAAGTGTCCTATGATTGTTAATAAGCTGGTGGAACCCACAGGTTTTCAGAAACTACCCTGGCGTATTAGGGCAGTTACTTGGAGCAGTCTCACAGATGCCTCAAAATTAAGAGCCAGTAACCCACATTAACAGCCAGGCCCTTGCAATTGGAGATGATGTTTTAAACCATTAATACCTTTGATCAAGCTATGGCTTTCAAGACCTCAAGGAAATTATTTATTCCATACCTGAGGCACCAAGTTCTTGAAGGACTCCATGATCTTGGAACTTTTTGCTTCTTGGTAATAAGAGAAACAGCCAGTAATGATAACCACAGCTGCCAACACAATACCCAGGTACAGCTACAAAGAGCAGAGAAAGTGAGTTCAGAGGATAATCTGCCTGAAAGGCTTCCAGTTTTTCCAAATAAATTGCCTGGCATTTAAGTGCCCCATTACAAGCATGAAGGTACTTGCAGTCTCTGTACATTTTGTACACAAAGGCTGCCCACAAGCTAGTGCTGTTAACACAACACTAAGGAAGTTGGCTGTTCATTTCATTATGTGGAAGCACTCCAAAACATGTTAAGCTCACATAGTGAATTTCCCGTGCTTATGAGAAAACCTTCTAGACTGAATGCTTAAAGGAAGTTAATCTGCTTTGACCCCAACAGGCTGCTTGGCTTGCCTTTGAGATAAAGCAGACATTTTTACTTACGTTATCATTGTTGGGCTCCTCTTCCATCAAACTCTGTATGCCATAAGCCAGGAAACACAGAATAGCACCAATCCACAGCAGGAGTGAGAATCCTCCAAAGAGCTGCCGACAGAACTTTACCCATTCAGGAGTGGTGGGTGGGGGCGTGAGGGCATTTGGGCCATCACGAGCAAGGATCTCAGCTGCACGTGCAGAAGTCAAACCCTACAAGAGAGGTTCCTTTTTTAGGCATTGTGGCAAGACCAACTGCAAAAGGTAGGTCTGAATTTGTTCAAGTTCTACCACAGCAACAAGGAGCTGCTAGCAGGTAATGGAGATGTCCACAGCTGCTAGGGTTCCACAACACAAGTGCAGGATGTGAGAGCTGAATGCCTAAACAGGAGCTGCAGGATGCTGAATGCTACTTAATGAGCCTGCAGGCCCATGGGCCTACAAACACTGAAGGGCAGGACAAGAAGGCTACAGCCACAGACTTTGAGCTCTGAGGAACAGCACAGTGCCATCTACCCTTATCAAATTATGGAACAAGTGAAAGCTAGAGGCCATAAAGGTGATGACACGTTGGAAAAACCTTCCAGGAAGTTCAGAAGCCAAGGTCTTGGACATAAAAAGGCAAATCTCTGTGCTGTTACAGAGTAAAGAGCAGACTTGATTCTATATGCAATCATGCAAGAAATGCATTAAGCAAAGCAAACAGTAGCAGAAGTGTAAAACCAGTGCAGTGTTTCTGCACTGGACTCTGAGATAGCCTAGGACATCTGCACACCTCTTACTGCAGAAAGGCAAAATTTCAACTGCTACTAGCCATCATTGAGTCTCTGGGCATGTGCTAGCTCACTAGACTACATTTGCAACATAAACATTTGTCTTCATTACATGCTCCTCAGGAAAAAAATAAAACCAAGAATCAAGTCGACCTTGAACAATTCAGAGGCAGATAACAGTTACTTTGTTAGAAGCAAAGTCATGAAAGTATTGCAGTCAAGTTGTACAGTGGGAGGATAAAGAGAAGTATTTGTGAATTCAACAGTTCTCCCAAAGCCTGGGAAACTTAGCTGGAGGAGGAGAGATTAAACACAAAAAGGAAAAAAAACCAACAACAATAACCCACAAAAACCAACCAACCAACCAACAAAACCAAAATCAGACCACCCAGATCTCCCTTGGTGAAATGCTCTGAGCTGAGACTGTTTCTTTTCAGATCAAGGCAAGGAGGGAGGGAATACAGTGTCTACCTACCCGACTCAAGTCTGTTCCATATTTACGATGAAGTTCATCAAGGCTCAGCTTGTGGTCATCCTGAAAGACAATAAATAGTTGGAAGAAAAAAGAATCTCAGATAAGAGCTCAGCAATTCCACCCCCCACCCCAGGTTTCCTATCTGTAACAGTTGGTGAGATAGCAGGACTCTAGTTCATCCTTTCTGTGAAGACAAATCTCAAACTCATTCTGGAATTCAGCACAGTCTCTATCTTTTGCATTCTTTTGACTATTTGGGTACATGACAGCTTTTTTGAAAAAGTCTGACTTTATCTCAGTGCAGTCTTTACACCCCCAGAAGATTCTGTGAAACCTCAGTGGGTGTGTTTTTTTGGGAGGTTGAGAGAGGATGTAAAGAAAAGGAATTGGGAAGGAAGGTAGGAATGTACAGAAGATTAAACCTGTAATTTCACACATTTTAAAGTAGCGCTGCTAGATTAAGCACTACTTTGGGGGAAGTGTTTCTCTCCCCAAAGAGGCTTCTTTTCACAGCCAGGTTATTTTTCAGTTGGTTCAAGTTGGTTCAGAGCAGTGCCTCACTTGAAAGGCTGTACTGGAGGAGCAGGTGCTTTTAAGTACACATCACTACTGAACACAGGATCTAATCTTTGAGAAATCTTTAGAATCCCCTTGACCTAATAGAGGGGTCAAAAAAGTGAAAGCCCAGTCTCAAACCCACAGAACATAAACAAAATCTGCTTCACCTTCAAGGACAGCAGATCTAAGCCAGATAATGCTCGCAGACAGATGTATAGCATCATCCAGCTTTCACAGATGGGGATGGGAGACACTCCCCACAGCCTCAAACATGATTAGAAGGAATAATACTGAGGTCAGCCTGAGCAGAGGCCAGCAGTAAATGGAGCTGTACAGCCTCAACTCCTCAGCTGGAATGAAAACAGCAGTCCCACTCACATGACAGCACAATAAAGCCTGTAATGCTGCTATGCAGAGAGTGCTTGCCTGGCTGAGGAAATACATCTATACTGTGCTAGGGGTAATGCAGGCAAGCACAGACTTAGATTCCGTGTCAAAGGCCTTTTGACAAGTGATGTTGCCAGGCTCTATTGCGTGCTCATCTTGATGCTGAAACACTTACAGCACACCTGGCCTGGGGACAGAGGAGAGGAGAAGCGAGATCTGAGCTTTCAGTCACACCATGCTGTCAGCACACCAGCTCATTTCTCTTTTAGTCAAATTAAGCACAGGGCTCTGGGTATAACAAATATTCTTGAAGTTGCTCTTTCGGTGTCCCACACTCTTACCATCACAACTTCCTTTTTAAGCTCATCCATGTCCCTCTCCTTCTTCCCCTTCTTCTTTCCGCCATGCTCTGACGTAGCAGTAGGCTCATACTTGTCTCTTCCAGCCTGCAAGGGAAGACACAGCATTATTAGAAACATCTTACAGTCAAATTCCACAGCAGTAGACATGAACTATATACACAAGACTGCCAGGCAGACAAAATTATTACAGATTATGAAGCTGTCTACCTAAACTTTAGTAAAGCCTTTGATAGTGTTTCCTACAGCATTCCCCTGGAGAAACAGGCTGCTTGTTGCTTGGACAGGTGCACTGTGTGCTGTGTAAAAAAGCAGCTGCAGGGTTGGACCAAGAAAGTGGTGGTGAATAGTTACATCCAGCTGGCATCTGGCCACCAGTGGGGTTCTCCAGGCCTAAGTATTGGGGCCAGTCTTGTTTAATGTCTTGATCAGTGATCTGGACAAGAGGATCAAGTGCACCCTCAGTCAGTCTGCAGATAATAGTAAGTTGGGCAGGAGTGTTGATCTGCTGGAGGGTAGGAAGGCTCTGCAGAGTGATCTGGACAGGCTGGATTGATAGGTCAAGACCAACAATACAAGGTTCAATAAGGCAAAGTGCCAGGTCCTGCCCTTGGGTCACAACAAGGGGGCAGAGTGGCTGGAAAGCTGCCCAGCAGAAAAGGACAGGGGGTGCTGGTCAACAGTGGCTGCACATGAGCCAGAGTGTGCCCAGGTGGCCAAGAAGGCCAATGGCATCCTGGCCTGTGTCAGCAACAGTGTGCTCAGAAGGACCAGGACAGAGATTGTCCCCCTGTACTTGGCACTGGTGAGGGCACATCTTGAGTTCTGTGTCAGGTTCCGGGCCCCTCACTACAAAAAGGATATTGAAGTGCTGGAGCATGTCCAGAGAAGGGAAACTAAACTTGTGAAGGGTCTAGAGAACGAGTCATAAAAGGAGCGGCTGAGGGAGCTGGAGGTGTTTGGCCTGGAGAAAAGGATGCTCAGAGGAGACCTTATGGTTCTCTGCAACTCCCTGAAAGACAGCTGTAACCAGGAGGGGTTTGACTTATTCTTCCAAGAAGCAACAGGCCAAGAAGAAATTACCTCCACTTGTAGCAGGGGAGGTTTAGATGGGCTATTAGGAAAAATTTCTTCATGGAAAGGGCTGCCAAGCCCTGGAATAGGATGCCCAGGAAACTGGTTGAGTCACCATCCCCAGCAGTATTTAAAAGATGTGTAGATGTGGCACTTGGAGAGATGGTTTAGTGGTGGACTTAGTAGTGCTGGGTTACCGGTTGGACTCAATTATTCTAATGGTCTTTTCCAACCTACATGATTCTACGAAAGTTATGCCACTCCAATGAGTAGTAAAAATGAGCTGGTGAACAAAGAAGTCTGCTCAGTATCATCTCCAGTACACAGATTAGAGCCAGACATTGTGCAAATCTAGCTAGGAGGAAAGCAAGCTACACACTATTCAGGCAGTCTTGACGGGTGAGCCCCGGCTCAAGCTGAAAAAGTGATGAAGAGCAGAAGAAACCAATTTCTGAGAGCAAACGTATGTTCCCTTCAAGGCATTAACTCCTCCTCCCCCCTCCCAGTCTTCCACATCCTCTGGTGAGGAGGAGCAGCCTATCAACTGGAGATAAAGAAGAGGTGGTATCTCTGGCTGGTCGATTCTGGGGGCTAAGTTCCAACAGTTTCATTCTCAGTTTGGCACACTAGCTGGCTGGTTTACGCAACAGAAATCTGCTTTCAATTTATGGCAGTTTCAGCAGCAAGAATGGTATACAAAGCAGCAGTACACTTTTGCAGATTCAATCTGTGCTTAGTCCTCCTTACACTTCACAGAGCAGATGATTTGCTTAAAGCCTCTTTATTCAGTAGGATTTGTATTCACTTTTATTATGGTTAATTCTACATGAAATCATGCAAAGACTCAGATCTTGTCATAATGGGGCAAACAAGCATCTAAGGACAAACAAATCATGACTTAGTGCACATAGACATCACTTAAAAGACAACCTTCTGTTCCCTTCTGTGTAGGGCCTATTATATCCCTACACTCTGCCAAGTTTTACGTGATGAAATTTTCACCCAGTAAGATCCCTGAGAAGAACTTTAAGATGAAACAGCACTTCGTGGCACCAGAGTCAAATCTTATACAAGATTAGGAAAGGTTTCAAAGGCATTGCTGCGCTTGTTCTTTGCACAAACACCTCAAATCACAAACTGGGTTCCTGAGAGCTGGATTGCTAAGAGTGATCTGGACACAGGAACTATTGTTTGAATCCAAGACCTGTCCTGATGAGCAGCTACCACAGGAAATTTTTATTATCTATTTTGAGAGAAGTAGAAACTGAAACCAAAAGTGAAACTGCATTAAAAGAAGAAAGATCATGACTTTTCTCAAAGAACCCATCAGTCACATCTAGACAAGGATTTTTACTGTTCTGAGAAAGCTCTGTGTGCAACACTCTGCAGCCATAGTCACACATTTCACAGGCACAGAAGTCTCCCCTTGCCCTGCTCAGCAAAAGCAAGCTTTGCATGCTGCTACAGAGCTGTGCAACGGAAACAGTTTTTAACAAGTGGAGCAGAGCCGAGCTATTTGCCTCCACTCATCCAGGAAAAGGATAGAGATCTACAGACTGTCAGCATTCCTGACATTCTCTGCTCTGCACCTAAATTCCCATTTCCCTTCTTAAAAAAGTGAAAGCCACAGTACTTAAACCAGCACGGTCCTCGCATTCCAGCATCACAGGAATTTGCCACAGGGCAATTCACAAAAAGCCACCATGAAGCATCTCTCCTTCAGTCTCTGAACGAAAAAACTTTGACTTCTGCTAGAGCTATGGCAGACAAGTCCAAACACAGCCTTGCCCAAAACACATGCTTCTTGATTACTGCTTGACATGAAAAATTATTTCTAACGAAGGTGAAGGAGCTGGTGCCTTGCTTGACTAGCATTCTGTCACCTTCAGCTTCACCCCTTCTCCCCAGGAAAAGCTTGGCAAGCTCTTGCAGGTGATCTAAAAACCTCCCAGTTCTTTGAAACTTCTGTGAGAAGTACAGTTACTCAGCTTATTGGGGGCAGTGAATAATCCAGCAATATAGGAGTGTTTAAGCTTTTTCAGCTGCAGCTGAAACAGTCTATGAGTGGGCAAACATGAAAAGGCTCATTGCCCTTGTTCAAGCATGATTTGCTAAAAAAAAAAAAAAA
>VZRO01006666.1:484555-634992 GCA_013397915.1 Daphoenositta chrysoptera
CCGCCCACGGCCCCCGCAGCCCCCGCGTCCCCGCCGCATAAAGAGCCTGGCTCGGCTGCCACGCCCAGCCCGTTTGCCACCCCGCCCCCGTGGCACGGAGACGGCGCGAACGGGGGGCGGTCCTGGAGGAGAGGGCAGCGGCCGCGGCTGTGGGAGGGAGTAGCGCCCGCGGGCCCTTCCGCCGTCNGGGGGCTCGGCCCCGGGGCCGCCCGGAGCCCCCAGGGGCCGGCTCCCCCCGGGTTTCGTCGCCGCTCGCGCAGAGGAGCTCCGGTGCTCCCTTCCCACCCAAACGCTTTCTGCTGGGCATGGTCCCTGCCGTGCTGCCGACCTGCCGGAGCCTCAGTGCGCTCCCTTCCACGGGAGATACGCGTGTGCTCGCCGGAAACAACTTCTGGCGATTTAGGACTCGGGGAGGAGTTAGGGGGCAGCTTTCTGTGCCCTCTGATGCTTAGGGAGCCTGGCTAAGGGACCACGCTCGCCTATGGTCATCTTTCCCTTATGCTTCAAATTCTGGGAAAGACAGATACAGGAAATTATGACTGTGTGTTAGTTTACTTTGTTTGGTTTGGGTTTTTCTTTTTGCAGAAGTTTGTTGACTTTGCTTTTACTTCCGTTTAGATTCTCTGGCAAAGAATGAGCTGATGCTCTTTTTTATTCTCAACAACTTAGTAGAAGCCCTGGAACCCTGTATAAACTTGGAAAGGACAAAGTGTTTCAGAAGGCTTCACCTGTTGAGGGTCCCAAAAATAGCTGTGAACTTTCTTGGGAAGGAGGAACATAGCTATAGCACTTCCCTGCTTAGCATGGCTTGAAGCCCTTCTGCAGGAGAAGAGAACTGAATTGAAGCCTTAAGCATCCTGCTCAAGAGCTCGCTCATCAAACTGCCCATGGAACCATATCTATCAGGGGAAGATCTGCCACTGCAACCATGATGTTATTTAAACAATCGAGTAGAGGCACCACACCGGTGGTGGGGCTTGGCCCTGTCACTGCTCCCTAGACCTGCTTCTAGAGCTTCTCATGCATCTGCCATTTGCAGACATGGGGGATGCTCCATCGTTGTGACTCCAGCTGGACTTAGAAACATCTAGACCACTCAGTTCTGAGCCTGAAGGTCTGGGCTTCTGCAACAGAACATACTGAACATGAAAGCAAAAACCAGCAGTGAGATCAGATGCAATTTTAGACAGCAGGCCAGCATTTCAGAGACACTTCTTAGTTGTCTGCATAAGCTCCATTTTGGAGCTTCTCATGGTCTTGATTAGATCTGGCACTGTGTTGACAGACTGGAATACTGAAGCTTTTGGTTTACCTAGAAAATACCTGGACAGCTCCCTCCCTACCAAGCTGCACCAGCCTGACCCCAAGGGAACACTCTCACATAGCTTTTATTACTTACCCTTGAGACTTTCCTCCATGATTTCCCATGAAAGGCTTGGCTCTTGCCAGTGGGTGGGGAGAAGGGGATAGGCATTAGGAACTGGGTAGCAAGTCCAGTGCCTGAAATCACCTATTCATTTCATTTTCGCTCCGTAACAGCATTTTACTCCTGAAGAGCAATGCACCATACCAAACTTGGCTTTCTTTCTATGTGGCAGTGAAGAAGCATCATCAATAGGACACTGAAAAAAGACCTCCAGACCACTCCTGCACTATATTGCCCCTTGAAGTGCTACCTAACCAGTGTAGTTGATTTGTCAGACTCAGTTTGACCCATCTTTTCCTTGGAATAGTTGCTGCATTGTCATTTCTTCATAACATGAAACTGTAGCATGCAGCAGTGGTGCTGTAAACCTGGATTAGTGTCTCAGTGTCACTGTCAGTGATTTAAACAGAGAACAAATCCATACAGATCAAAGGAAATTTTATTACATCAAGCCAGGCAGGGATTGTAATGTTCTGTATTGGAAATGCTTGTGTTGTCTTTCCATAAAGGTATCAGTTAGATTACCTTAAGAAAAATCAGGAGAGCTCTTTTTTCAGTATCTACAAGCAATTACAAACTCTTCGAGACCTTGGCAGGGTGACTGAGAGAAGCAGAGATAACGGGGAACTTCAATCCTGCCAGCAGGTGAAATCCCTATCAGGCTTTAATACCTGAAAATTCCTGCTCTTTGGCTTGTGTGTCCCTTTTAGGTCACCCCAGGAGTAATCTTGAATCGTTATTTTGCAGATCTGCAACCATACATCGTTTTCCTTGCTGCTGTGGACATCACAAGGCCCTCCTGCCACATTTTTTATTTTAAGAAGCAGGAATTGTTTTACAGCAGGGAGTTTTATTATGGCCATTTTCAGAACGGAAGAACAGTCACAGTGAGGGAAGGCAGGCAGGCAGAAAAGCTTTAGCAGGTTCCAGTTAAGAGTCCAAGGGTCTGAAAGCCCTTTGCTCTTGCTGCTAGATATGACAGCTTCCATTCAAGCATATTCCTGCTTCCAGGAATAGACTACGTGTAGCTTGACACAGGGAAGCAAATCTTCTTTATCCCTTCACAACTGCCACAGCCTAGGGCTGCCTTTGCTGGGAAAACTAGGATCCCAGCAGTGGATAGTCCCCAGAATAGGAGAGAATGCTATCTCTCATCTGCTTTTTCTTTCTGTGACATCTCCCATGTTCACCAGCCTTTTGGACATGTTGCAACAAGAGCTACTCCTCAGTGCTCACCTTGAAAACCACAGCAGCTTCTTCACTGGCACTGTACATGTTGGAGCAGTTTGCCTATGGACACTACAGTGCCCTTACCAGCACAGAAGGGAAGCTCCTGCAGCAGCTCCTGCTTACTCTAAAAACCCCAAAAAACCAGAATGGAGTCAAGCCCAAATAAGCTATTTTCTCTGATCCACTTCTACCTTATCTCAAGAGTCTCCAGAGGACAGGGTTGCCCACAGCAAACTACAAGAGGCAACAAAAGCAGCAACAGTGCAGGTAAAGCGAGATGTGTTCCACCATGAGCTGTCTGTCAGTGTGGTTCAGAGGAATGGTCAAAAGGGGTTCATGCTTTTTCTGAAGACCACCCCCTTCAGAGGGGAAACTGAGAAGACAAGGTGTATGAAATGGTATTTCTGTCGACCTTCCATGTGTAATTACAGGCCTCATACCCTCTGTTGTCTTGTCCCCTGCCTTTAAATGAGATCGCTTTAAGAGATAATGCAGTGACTCCATTAAAAGGGGGGTGCGGGAACAATATCTAACTATGGGGTGAGCAAAGATCAAGATCCACTATACCCTGTCAGGCTTGGATAAGCTTCCGGCACTTTTTTCCCTCCCCCTGGCTGAGGGATACAAGCATTTTGCATTTTTGACATTATTTAGTATTTTTCTGAAGCCTTCCAAGTCATTCAGATAGTGTTGCAAAACCATGACAAAGGCTCCTCAAAGGCCCGGTGAAAATGAGGGCTCGAGCCTCTGCCATTGCGTATAAATAGATTCACCTTCCTGCAGAGCGATAGTGTCGCGGGCTGCAGAGGCAAAGGGCACAAATACACAGCATTCCTGTCATTTCAAGTGCCTCAGTGCTATGCCTGGACAAAATTCCTGTGCACTTGGCACTTCCGTAAGTGGGAACTCTGGCCGCTCAGCCTTTCTGTGTACTGAGCTCAAAGTGCCTCAGCCCAAGGACTTAGAAACTGTGGATCTTTTGTGTTTTTCCCAGAGAGGAGGTGGATGGAGGCTTACAAGAGTCATGCAGTGAATCAGATCAATGTGTGGGATTTAGGGGAGCGTGGTTCCTGTCCGACTGCTGGGAGATGGGGCTTTACTTCTGGTTCACAGATCCCCAAAGACTACTTGGAGGGGGGCGATACTGTGGGAGCACAGAAAGCAAAGCCATTGCCAGTGGATTGAAATACACAATTCAAGGATTTGTGCTTCTCTGGGAAAAATGCTTAGGAATCCACAAATCAAAAAACATAGAGGATTAAAATCTTGCTCTGAACAAATCTGTAACATGCATTTAAGTGACACTTCTTTTTTAAAGCCCATACTCATAACATATCATTCTAGTTTTAGTTACCAACGCTGTTATTAATTCACTCTTCTTTGCCAGTGAGTTATCTGGAAGATAAAGCACCTTTGAAATCCCTAGACTCCCTGGAACCACAGTGTATATCTGTGTGTGCACTTTGCCATTCCAGAGCAGATAAACTGAGTGCCATGTAACTTATGCCTGCTCTGGAAATCGTTTGAGCACTAGTAGCTGTATGGGAATAAATCTAAAAGAACATAAGGTCTAGCCAAAAATGTCTCCATGTACTCCTTTTTTATGTATTTTTTTCCATTTTCCTCCCATTTGCATCTGCCTGTATTCCATTGCAGGGAGGTGGTTGCATCTAAGAATAGACAAGCTGGTGAAAAATGCCACATTTCTTTTTTTTTTTAATTCATACTTTGACTGTTTTCTGCCTAACTGAGAGGACAAGTGGGTGTATTGGTAAGTAAAAGGGAGTTGAAGATTGTTGCTCTAGGGTGAACAAGGAGAAAAAAATAAAGTATGTGTTGCCATACTAGAAACAGCTCTGTTTGGTATTTTACTATCTACAGAAACATTTTCAAATATACCAAAGGCATAGATAATGTTCTACTGAAAATTTTCATTAGAAAAACACAAAGTTTCCAAAGAGAAACACCCTGAAGTCAGGATGTGCCAAAGTCCAAGCTCTGCTCTCTCCACCTGCCTGTGGTGCAGCCTTCAGCCGCAGCATGCTGCTGCATCCAGCATTTCAGGTGAAACACTGCTCAGCTAAAGCTTTCGTAGACTGAGGTTTGTGTTCACCTGCCATATTGCTTCATTTTCCAAGGCTGATGTTCTCTGAGTTGGAGAGACCCTTTTGGCAGGACCGAAGGAGGTGCTGGAGCGAGGAGAGCAGCCTGACAGGGACCCTTGCTGGCTGCAGCCTCAGAGACCGAGGTCAGCACGGAGCAGGGAGCTCAGTGCCTCGTGTGGGGACTGATGGCCAAGTAAGGGTGATGGCTCAATATTAAGACCCTTCTAATACCTGATCTGGGCTACAGGAGGCTGTGCCTTGCTTCCCCACACCTGCATAGGGTACTGAAGCTGGGTGTTCCTGGTAGGAAAAGAGATGATACTGGCTGGAACTTGTTGATCTGAAATAGCCTGAATGTGACAAGTTTCTAAGCAAGCTACATAAGCCATCAAATTGACAGGGTGCTGGGGGAGGACTGAGAATATTCTTCCCAGCATGACAGGGATGGATTTTCTGGAGGTGGCTGCTTCTTTTCCCGTACAAATGATTACTTTAAGATAATAAAAAATGAACAATATTGGTTTGGGCACCTAAGGCCTTAAATAGCCATGTCTTTAATTTTCATTTAAGTCTGCATCCATTAACAAAATATTTGATATTGTTCACTAGACAACTGAGTTCTGCACAAGATGTTCAGTTTGGCCCCAGTTCATCAAAACACTTAAGTGCTTTGCTGAATCAGGGACTTGCCTCTCATTAGAGCAGGCACTTTTTATTCAAGGAAGGAGAGAGAGCATGGTGCAACCTTACCTCACTGTGTGGGCTCTCTTGACAAGTGTTGCACACAGTGATTGGTTATGGATTAGGACCCTGTTTTTAGGGTCCAGACTCTCACTCTGGGTCTTCCACCAGACACATTTTTCAGCTGGTTATCAAACTGTCGTGGCAGTGCTTGAGCTTTGGGAAGGCACTGGTTGTTAGACACTGATTTGTTGTAGGTTTTCTTTCCCTGAACCAGGGAAATTCTTCTATACAGCCTTAGGATAAGAGAGAAAAGGTTGATAGTATTGGGCTCTGAAATGGAGTCAGTTGTTAGGCAAGTTCTCTTTTGTAAGAATCCAGCCCCCATGAAGATTTTTGCAAAAGTTACAAAGCCAAGTATTGTGATAAGGCAAACACTACAGACCAGATATTTTAGTAGTGCCTGAAGTGTAATTGTCTAAAAAGCACCATGTGGTAAGAAGAAACTAAAGTGGTAACAGGTGTATCCCCCAGGTACATGTCTCAATAAGAAAGAGGGAGGGTAATCTCATCATTCAGGAGTCTGAGACTGCCTGGATGTCCCCAAAACATCCATCAGCATTCACAGGGCAAAAGCTTTGTTTCACCACCACAATCCCCTGGCCTTTCCTTTGCTGCCCTGGCACTTCCCATCTCTCCCAGCAGCTATGTGGGCTCAAGTGCTATGGACAAACACTGAAACAGGTTGGAGAACCGGTCCCACTTGAAACAAACATGCAAAAAGCATCCCCCATTTCGTTTCCATGGAGTCTTTTATTTGGAGATCTGCTCTTACACCAGATCCACAAAAACAGCACTGCCAGCACAAGACAGCATTGCCACAGACTGGTATTGCCACCAGTGTGGGAGACAGGAGCCCCCAGATTTGCTGGTAATCAGGTATAGTTCCTATAGCTTATAATGGCCAAGTCTTTCACCGTCAGGAAAAGCATCCTGTCCACCTGGAATTACTAAAGAAATGCTCTTGTCTTCCTAAGGAACAGAGGCAGGGCCTCAAGTAGGGTCCCCCTGGGGTCCTGCAGAAGTGACAGAGCTGGGGAGGGGGCTATGAAACACACAAGTCTCGCCCCAGTCTGAGTTTGGAACAGTCTGAGCATGGTCCTAATCCCTGACACTCCGAAGTACTCCTAACTCCTAGAATTTATGTGCAGATAAATTGGTTGTCATGTTAGCTGAGATGCACAAGAATCTAGGAAAGAGCAAGAATGTCACCTACACCAGCCACAGCCAGCCAAGTTGGTGGTTAGAAGGTGCAGGCTCACAGTAGTTTTCCTACACTCTGTTTGCAGAGGGAGTTTGGTACCCTGGGAAACACAAAGCACATATGCATGATTGGTGTTTATATACAGGGCTATTTCAGGACAATGTAACTTAGGGAAAAGGATGATTTAAAAAAGGTTTTGAAACGGACAAGATAGCTCCATAAAATCTTCCACTGCCTGAGATGGAAAGCCAGCAAAAACAAGCCTCACCAACAAATACATTTCATTCCAGCTCTTGCGGTGGGAAAATAAAACAAGAGAACTGCCAGAACAGTGGGTTGCAGTCCATGGCATGAGTGCATTGGTATCATTATAGTCTTGAGATGAGCAGTTACCCTTATTAAGAAGTGCATATTCAGCAGCAAAATGGCTCTGTGAAGATGGGCTGTAGCCCAAGGATGTGTTACATTCCCAGTACTTACTGCCCAGAGCAACTCAAATAGGCATGAGCAAGCAAAGCTCTGGCCAGCTAAAGATTTTTGCTTCAAGTCTTCCTTATCTGCAACAGAATTCTAACTCAGTAACAAGTCCTGTTTGCAGAAAATCTTCCTCTTCAAGGTTTTTAAAACCTCCCTGTTTGCACTGACCACTGTTCTGGGGCAAAAGAAAAGAGCTGCTTCTCAACAGAATGTAATATTACCCCATGGAAAAAAGTAAGAAAATTAATTAGAAGAAGAGAATTGCTGAGTGAGAAAGAGAACTCAGATGACAGGCATAGTTGACAAGGTCACTGGCTTTTACAGAAATATAATTTTAAAGATTTTGTGCCTACATGTTCAGAATCCAAACAAGAGACCTTAAAAAGTAGCCTCAACTAGTGGTAATTGAGAAAGAACCTGCATAAACCTGCAGTTTCACCTGTACTGTGGATGAAGTTCACTAGATCTGTAAAAATTAGAGCAAAGTCCTAGCAAGTGTTGTCTCTGTTGCTGCTTACTCTGCGTAAAGACCAGAGGACACAGAGGCTCTCACACTTTAATCAGCTTCAGCATGTGTTGCAGAGAGAGGGTTTGAATGGGCCGTGGGCACTGGGGTATGACACTCCCAGGAGCATGTCTGGACATTGCCAGCCCAGCACCCCTTCGTGGCCTTGTGCTGAGCACAGCCATGGTCTGACTGCAGAGCAGAGCAGTAGGCAGCTCATCACCTTTCCAAAAGTTCCTGCAGAGCAGTGATGGCTCAGGCTAAAACCAGGGAAGGACCTGCCTTATCTCCTCTGGGCGTGCAGCTCACATAGTCCATGTTGGCAGGGCAGAGCCAGCTGCCAAGGGCAAGCTCTGGGGAGGATGCTGCTCCATTGCTTTCTCCACCCTCTCTGACCCTGGGGGGCTTTGCAGGCCAAGGGGATTTACAGCCCTGTGCTGAGATGGCTAGAAGGCCACTCCTAGTGACATATCCTGATGTGCTGGTGAGTTACACCTTTCACGCTGTTCCAGGCACTCCCCTGCACCATCAATCCACCTCAGCGGTCCCTCTGTGCATCTGAGGGGAACAGGGTGCCAAGTCCTTTCTTCCTGACTGGGGCCACCCATTGTACCAGGCAGACTATCATGCAGCTGTCACACTCTTCTGGCTGCCCTAGATAAAAGAGTTGCACGTAGACGAGAGGAAGTGATAGCTCCGTCTGAGGGATTACACCCAGATTAGGAAAAATTGGTCCTGTGTTTGATCAAATTAGCAAAAGTACGAGCTGGCAGCTGATAGGGGCACATAGCACGCACATGGGAACAAGTTATTGCCAGGGAAGATCATGTGGGTTATAATGCATCCGTTCCTGTGGCTGCCCAAGGCTGAGGACAGAATGCTGCCCATTTGCCATGAGAGCTTGCTTGTGCTCTCCTAGCTGCTTTGATGCACTGCATTAGCCACTTGTGGATTTACCCAGCTGGCAGACTCTCCAGGTGTAATCCCATACTAAAAACTTCATCATGTCATTATCTACACAGAACAGGAGGGAGAGAGAAACACAGCATAAAGGGGCCAGGGCTGAATTTGTGCTGTTTCCAAACTCACTAGAGAGCACCTCTCCAAAGAGCAACTCCTTCTATTGACATCCACCACTGATCCTAGAGTGACGTGTCACTCTGGAAGACTGAATGTTTCCCCACTAACTTTGGCCCTGTTCAAAGACCTAAACTTTTCAACAAGCTAAAGCTAGGGGCAGTGAATTGCACAAAAACTTGCCTTGGCTCAGCTCTTTGGAAAGCTCATGGTGAAGATCTGCCCATATTCTGATTAGGATCACACAGTTCCAGGCAAACCTGAAAGCCCAGTCACGTTTAGTGTTTAGTAGGATATCATCAGCTCTTCTCCAGAATGCTGATGGTTCTTTTCTGTGTTCTTCTGGCACTGGCTGCTTTTGAGCAAGTGCAGATTTACTTTCTTGATACACATATGTGTACCAGGACCTTAGCGCTGTGTTAACAGCACCTGAAATTGCGGTACATCTGCTGACTTGGAGCTTGGGTTTTTCCCTGATGAAGTGCGAGATGTCTCCCCGTGTGCTTTGCTCCAGGCGCTCTCTTGTTGTCCTCTTTGTTCTTTCCCACAGGCTGCTGGAAAAGCAGCATTCCCTGGGGCCATAGCGTTAACATCTAGCACTTCAAGAGGCAATTACAGTGGAGACGGCAGAGCGGGGGAGCAGCTCTGAGGAATCGCATGTCCCAGGAGGGCGTGCTTCGCTCCTCCACTGGTACTGCTCTGCACAGCGCACAGGTATCTGCCAAGTACATGCAGTACAGCAGCCCAGTTCCCCATCCCCCGGTGTGGTTTTTTTAATGATTATATGGTATTTAGATACATTTAGACCTTGGCTTGCCAGCACATAGCTATTGTCTGCATGGGCATGTCCTCAAGAAACGATGCAGAAAGCCCATTATGGTTAGAGATAGACCTGGGCTGGATAATTGAGATCCACCCTTAAGCCTCAAGATCTTCTGATCTAGTGCTCAAATCCAGCAGATTCCTCTCTTGCAGATAAAAAGAAAAAAAAAACCAACCTCCCAACCAAACCCAGCATTTTCTAAGATGAATCTTCTCACTTCTAAATAGCCTGAGGAATTTATTTTGGTTTGAGGGCTGTGTCAGAGTTCAGATTTTGTTCTCATATATATATGAATGTTCAGATGGACTGCTAGATGCATCATCTTGTTTCCAGCCTGGTCTCCACTTTAATTGAAAGTGTTTAGTGGGAGATGATAATCATGAGTTCAGTGAATATCTGGGAAAATTAATTTTGAGGCATGTCTGTGACAGTCTTTTTTGTGCCAGAATAACAATATTGTTAAGGAACAGCTTTTTTTTTTTTTACTTCATCTTTTTTTTTTCCCTTTGGCAGAGAAGTTGACATTTCCATAATGACAAGAACCTTAGTGCGATGCAGTTGAATCCACTTAAAAGTCTTTTTGCCAGTATGTAATCATTTTTGTTTCACTTATCGAAATCAGCTAAACCAAGAGAACTCTCTTGTGACAGCAAAAGCAGTACTCCCACAAGGAAGGTTTGCTTGGATAGCTCTTCTGGAATAACTACACCCGGAAATTTTAAGAGTAAGACATCACCGAAGTAAATACGTAGAAATAGATATGTACTGCAAAGAGGTGGTGAAGAAAACAGCCCGAGTAATCTCCAGTCTATCCCAATGGACAGATCAGAAAGCTTCCAGTTCCTACATAAACAGAGGGACCTTCCTGTCTCTTATTTATGCCCCAGTGAGTAGGAAGACAACAGTAACAAACACTGCTAACCTTGTCTTCATTCTTTGAAGCTTATTACCCTTACAGCGTGCACACAAACCTCTCCAAGGGCATTGCCTGACTCACCAGACAGCCTCCCCGAGGTATGTTCTGAAGAGCTAATGCATGTCACACCCATGCATTCCTCTTTTCCTGCATCTCCAGGCAAGGGCACGCACCGCCCATGAAAGTATGCAAATCATGCACTAAGTGTTGTACCAATGTGTAAAAGAAAGTATTTCCTTGCCCTGAGGAAGTCACCAGCAATAAAGAGATGGAAAAGACTGGGGAATAACTAGAGGGGGTCAGCTCTTCCCTAGCTGAAATAACAGGGGGCTGACCTTGAATATTGTCTGCAGTTTTGGTCACTGCAATAAAAGAACGCTGATCTCTTCTCTGCGGTGACCAGTGACAGGACCCGAAGGAATGGCCTGAAGCCGAGTCAGGGGAGGTTTAGGTTGGATATTAGGAACAGGTTCTTCACCCAGAGGGTGTTTGGATACTGGAACAGGCTCCCTAGGAAAGCGGTCACAGCACCTAAGCCTGACCGAGTTCAAGAAGCTTTTGGACAATGTTCTCAGGCACATGATGTGACTCTTGGGGATGCTCCTGTGCAGCGCCAGGAGTTGGACCAATGATCCTTGTGGGTCCCTTCCAACTCAGCACATCCTGTGACTCCATGAAGCTGCGTGACGGAGAAGCCAAAACCAGCATGCTGGCCAGCGGGACCAGGCAATGGCGCAGAGGGCTCCCCTCCTGGCTCAGTCCACCCTGAGCTGAGCAGCTGCGGTGGCCCCTGGAGGAGCTCAGGGTGCTGCTGACTGGCAGGACTGGGGTGGCTCAGGCACTGCACCTGCCCGGCACCGGCCACCCAGCTTGAGCTTGTCTGGCTCTCTTGGCCATCATGGAGGGAGCTTTGAGAAATCTGTGACTTCTGGGGGCTGACGTAGTGCCCAGGGCACTGCAGAAAAACATTATTTCTGCTGACTGACCAAAGGAGCTGTGATGGACATGGAGGAGATTGCTTGCAAGTGGTTGGTGCTCTGCTGCTGGCCTTTATATGCTGGACTTCTTGCAGAAAGGGCCTCTCAAATGTTACAGGTATTTTTTAAATCTTGCTTAGCAGCTTGAAGAAATAGCCTTTATCCTCTTCCTTAATTTTTGGGGCAACGTTTTCCAGGTATAATTCCAAACTCAAAACAGGCTTCCTGATGCAGGCTGCATGTATAGAACAAGAAGCTGGCATTAAAAAAATTGGAGCAGTACCACCTCCCAGAGAATCGCAGTGGAGAAGTTTTTGCAAACCTAATCACCTACTCCTGAAAGAAGTCACGCGACCAGCTCCTCTCAAGCCAAAACACTGCATGCTTAAACAACAAATTGAGATGTTGACTGAAATAGGAAAAGCCTTTTAAATCTATATTGACCAATGCAGTTCAAAAGGGAGGTTTATTGTTGCAAGTGTATATACTATAAATAAGGGGGTTATTTGATGTTCTGAGAGTTGCGTAACAGATTGTTTTATGTGATCTTTCAAGAAATGGTTTTAGCATGAGTGAGGTGGGTGGTTCTCTGAGGCATAGGATTTCACCAGTGTGCTGAGGCTTTTGGGAGAGCTTCCACCCTAAGAACGATGGATTTGTCATGCTGGGGTTTTTTCCTCTCCCAGGAGACAGAGAACAGACATGGTGATAAAAGGCCATAACCCCCTGAGAAGTAGGAGGGGGGAAAAAAAATAAAAAAAATTGTGTGGGTAAAAGAGGAGGTAAGATTTTTTTATTGCTCTTGCAATCAGGGAGTTGGCTCTGCATTTCAGTTTTGGAAATAACTTTTTGTTAATATTGCCAACACAGGCAACAGTGGGGGGGCTCAGCTAGATTCTAGCAGCACTTCTCGAGTCCTTGACAGCAAAACACAGGTGCCTGCATGCTCCGTGGACATCTAGCAATCCTGAAATCAGCCTGTAATATGGCAAGGAAAAAAAAAGATCACAGGACAAGGGAGGCCGTGTGATCAGATATGGGGAGGGTGCCACCAGACAGGGTGCCATGAAGCAGGTGTGGCAAGCTGGAGCACAGTTAAAAGATGTCAGCTCCCTTTCTTCACCTGAAGGTCTTCAGGACTGCAGAGGGACCTGGCCATGACTGGTATTCAATCTCATGCTGTTAACTCTTTAAATTTCCACTCTCCTGTTGAGCCATGTGGAGCCTTCTTTCTCTGCTCAGGAACAGGGCAGTAGATTGCAAAGTGTCTCTTGCAGATGCAATGCCATTAGCAAACGTAATGGTCAGGGAAGACTGGGGTGGAAAACAACCATGCAAGTGGGTGCAGGTCACACCTCTAGTTCCTGTTGGCACATAGTGCTTGTGTCTCTGTTGAGGCAGGATTATTTTTTGTTTGTTTGATGTGGTTGGAGCAGGAAAGCCAAGCTCCTTGCTGTCAGTCCATCTGAGTTAATGAGTACGAACTGGGTTTGCCTCTACAAAAGGGGATGCCTTGAAGGAACATTGTAGTGTCATAAAAAAGGTAATCCAAGTAGTACACCTAATTCTGTGCTTAGCACTGTGTAGCTGCAATGTTACTCACTCTTTCTGGACCTTTATACCAGTGTGCCCTGGTTTGAAAGACAGGTGTCTGTTAAGGAAGGCAAGAGCCTCCCTTGGAATGGAGGATGCAACCCCCTTCCCTCCGAATTATTATACTTTTGAAATTAAAGGCTTTCAGGCAAAGATATGAGGAATAGGAATAACAGTTCTTTACTAATATATATATAAAAAACAAGGCAAACAACCAACAATAACTGTGGCAATAACCCCAAACAGAACCAGAACCCAGTGCAGCCTCTCTCGCCTGTCAGGCCCTTTCCCTTGGGTGCAGTTCCGCTCACGGCCGGCAGGGGCGCTGGTGGCTCCGGGGAGCAGGGCGGGTGCGATGGTTCCCCCGCGGCTGCAGGGGGCGCTCCGGAGCGAGCGCGGGGAGCACGCGGCGATGGCGGCCGGGCCGGGCCGGGAAGGGAGGGAAGGGAAAAGCGTCACAAACCTCCCTGGGGCAGCCGATCGGGAACAGCAGGCTGGAACAGCAGGGATGAACAATCCCGGGTGGCAGGCGAGATGTATCAAGCTCTGGAGCTGCAGTGGGAGCCCTGGGAGGTCTCAGCAGGCAGGGGGTGTGCGGTGCAGTCCAGCGAAGCAGCAGCAGAGNCCCTGTGGCCAGGTCTTTTGTCTCTCTTAAGTACTCAGCAATTTGTTTCCTAGCAACATGTATGGGGAAAAAATTCTTTAAGAGAAAAAGAAAAAGAAAAAAACGGAGAACCCCTTTTTTAAAACCCCAACACAGTGTGATTTCAAGACTAGATTTCTACCCAGATTCTGAAAGAGAAAGGAAAGTTTGATCCAAAGGGTAAGGTTTAGGCCTTGTTAAAAACGAAGTCCAGTCACCTGCTAAATTTAAAGGTTTTTAATAAAAAAGAACAATAAGGGACAAAAGAGCACAAGGATTACAGCATCCAGGTGATGCTGGGTACCCTTGGCACAGAACCAGGAGCACAAAAGCCTAAGCAAGACACTCTATATACGTTTCTATTGCATCAGTCTGTTACATAGTCATAGGCAAATATGTATATTCATACTTTTTTCCCGAAAAACACATGGCCCCCAAGACATATGAAGAATTCTTCTGTATGTTGATTCTTAGAAGATTTGTAGATAGAGATGTCCGGTAACCGGAGTCTGCCACACCGTGCCTATCTGAGATTGTCACTTCCGTGTTTATTTGAGATTGTCCTGGGGCTAGAGTTATCACTTCTGTGTTTCCTGGGGCTGGAGTTATTATTTCTGTGTTTTTCGGAGGTTGTCCTTGGAGCTGGTGTTATTACTTCCTAAGGCTGAAGTCATCACATCTGTGCTTATCTAGTTAAACTTATAGTTTGTTAGTAGCATTTCAACATATCTTTGGTTAGCTATTTCTCAACTATTTCTAGGGTAGAACAAAAGAAAAAGCATTTAACAATGGTTACATTTCTACAACGTAAGGGCCAATATCATACACATAGCATTCATTATTTGCAAAAAGCCAACACCAGAACATGTATTTATAACAGGCCTGAACCATGAAGGACATCAAGCTGTAAACTTCACTTCATAGGCATTGCCCTGCTTCTAGCCATAGTTAAGTCTCAAACACCCTGTACTAATTGGTGAGGATTCATCACAGAGCCTAGGAAACTCCAGCAATATCCTAAGTGGAAAACTGTAGTTCCCCACTGCACCATGCACTTGTATATGAGGTGCCCTCCACATTTTCTCCTGCAGTTTAGCCATGACATCTCTGGCTCTTGTCACTCAGCTGCACCCAGCTGAATGAAGGGGATGCTGATTGAATACATTCCTAAAAGCCTTCTTCCAAAAAGGCAATGGGCCATGCCCAATTGCCTCACCGATTAGCTCATGGTGATCTAAGCCTCCCATTGCTCTGAGACAGGATCCAGGATACCTCAGCCTCCCCCAGTTGTGGAGATAGGTTTTTAAGTACCAATGGGTGGTAGCCCAGCAGCACTGTCTGTGGGTAGTTACTGGAAGACTAGCAATCCTTAAAAACTTGAAAATATTGCTCCTATGTCTACCATAAATCATCCTTATTGTAAACCAAGTCAGTCCTGCCTTGCATCCACGGACACAGAGAACAATGCATTGCAACTTTTACAGTTGTTGTGTCTAGAGGAAACACACCAGAGTCTACCTCATCTTTCTGAGAGGTCATGTTTTCTGAGCCCTCTGCCCAGCTTGCTAGTTTCTCTTAAAATTTTTGCTCACCTCTCCAAGCCTTTATCCTGATACAGTGCAAATGTAAGTCGGAATCCTGGCCCCTACATAAAACTAGCTAAGTGGCCCTAAGTGAACAATTTCTTTGGTAAGGGAGTAGAAACAAAACCAAAGAGGATACTTGTCATTGGGTTATTACTTCATAGAGTCTTTTTTAAAAAAAGACTGAGCCAAAATCCTGCTTTTAGCCATCTCTGAACTCTGGATAAGCTTGCACTTGAAATGCACACATGGGCCCATAAGCCTGACCCACATTAATTCCTGAGCATGACATTAATAATGCAGGAGAATTAGAAACTTGGGACACTCAGCTTGATTTACCAAAAGGTCATGTCCACAGATTGAGTTGCAGGTCTCAGCAGCAAGGCCTGCTTGACTTCTCTGTGACAGCAGAGGTGGAGGAGCCTTTCCAGGTGGCATTCCTTCTCCCTGTCCCACCGGCACGGACAGCAGAAGGCACGGTGTGCATTACTGCTCTGGGTTTCAGCACATCTACCTGTGGTAACCAGAGAAGCTGTGGCAGAGCCATGAGGAAGGCAAGCTGAAATCAATCCAATAAATGTGCAGTCCACCAGCCTATCCTGTTGCAAATCCCACTGAGATGATGTCAGTACTGCTGTATCAGAGATTATTGAAGAACAGGCCTCTCACGTTTTATAATTATAAATACAAAAATAAATGCAAATGAAATAAGTTTCCACATTCTGTGTCCCTGTCTTAGTCACTGAGAACCTGAGAGGGCATGTCTAAGAAAGTGACAGCAAGAGCTGAATCACACAAGTAGCAGCTTGAACTCTGAAGTGTAGCATCCAGGAGGAAGAGTGACACATCTGGAGTGCCAGGTAATACACAGAGGAGGCCACTCCTGTCAAGCAGCCAGTCTGGATCTCAGCTGCCAGGAGGCTTTGCCTGGCACGAACTGAACGCATCTGTGCATTTATCTCTCGGGACAGGGAGGAGGGCGTTAACAGTCTTGTCGCTTCCTACCCCAGCCTGAAGGCACAGGACGTGCCCAGGCAGAGAGGAGGGTGGATTGATGGGCCCTCAGGCTGCATACAGAAAGGGAGGGTTGCAGGGTGTCTGGGGTGACCCGGGGAAGCAAAGGGCTCTCAGGCTGCACACATTTTGTACCACTGCAGTAAAAGCCACCCCAGGTATGCGGGCGAAACAGACTGGACTGGTAGTGTTTGGAGAAAGCAATACCTGCCAGGCATCCTGCTTGTCTGAGGTCTGTGTGTCCTTCCACCCCTGGCTGAGCTGGCTAAGGGCATGGAGCCACCAGGACACGTGATACCTTGCAGCTGTGTACCTGCTCCAGGAGCTGGGGCACTTGGTGCTTCACCCAGCGTGCAGGTGTCTGCATCAGCACCCCCCTTAGAGGGCTTCTGGCCAGCCTGCCACATCCCCAGGTGCTCAGGGCTCAACTCCATCCCCCAGAGCTGGGTGTGCCTCAAACCTTGTACAGGGCTCGTGAAATCCACATCTCTGCACTCATCTGTCTTTCCAGCCATACTACAGGGCTGTCAGAAGCGCTCTGAGTACTGGAGCTTATCTCTAATTCCCAGTGCCTCTCAGCTGTGTGCCCCTTAATCAGAAAAAGCCACAGGTGGTCAGAAGGAGTCTGCTGCCAGGGCTGACATGGGGCCCATGCCACCGTGAACTTGCTGGAGGAGAGGCAAGGGTGGACCCTGAACAGTGACCTGACATGGGGCGATGGAGTGAGGGGCTGCCCCTCAAGCTTGCTAGCACTGGGGCTTCACTGAGGGGCTGCTCTGTTTGTAAAATCCATCACTGGCAGAGCTGCTCTGGGCTCTGTGGTTTTCCAATTGCCTGTCACATGGGCTGCATCCTCTCAAAACATGCCTCTTGTCTCCTTTGCAACACACCAAAGCAAGGAGGTGAGAAACAGATTAGGCTGAGACTCCTCAAGTCCCTCATCTGGGATCCCTGAAAAGCAGTACCTAGATGGCAACTCCTGCTGCTGAGATGGGAGTTTTCTGTCTGACTTCTGTATTTGCTCCTGTTCTCCTCTGCTTTACCTGTTCTCTGCCTCTTCAAATGACAGGAGTGAGTCTCCTTGCTCTTCCTAAATCGGGCAAATGTTCAGCTGAGTATGGAGAGGGAGAAAGGAAAAGCGATTGTTAGCAGCCTTAGAATAGCATATGAGAAATCATGGGCTGTATCCACTGCTCAGCTCCACCACGGGGATTTGGAATGGAGTGACAATGTTTTCCCACTTGTAAAAGAGAGATAATCAGTCTTCTTAAAACTGTTGCTGGTAGAAAGTTCGGCTTTGCTCATTATGCACTTTCAGGTTGTTAAAAAGCTAGCTAGCTGGTCTATCACCCGGCTGGAAGGCACTCTGTGACTTGAAATACAACAGCTCTTTGCAGGGGGGAGGATCATAAATTCCACAGGGCACCAGATAAACTGGAGGAGGTGAAAACACAAAGGGGCAGTTGAAGTTTCAAATCCCTTCCTCCCTAAATCCGCTGCCTCCTTCCTCCCACCTTTCCCATGCCAACACAACAATAACGTTGACAGCCCCCTCCATCACCGTTGGGGGCTAAAGCAGCTCTGCTGCACCAGGTCCTGCTGCCCGTGGGTCGTGTCTCTCCTTAATCTGTTCCTCCTCCTTGGTCAGCAGGTGGACAGATTGAGTGGCCTCTCACTTGGGAAAAACAAAAGAGGAATTGTGATAGAGGGGAGGATAAGGTTGGAGGAAGGCAGGGGGAATGGAGGGTTGCAGCAGGGGTGGGACAGAAAATCTGGAGCTGAACAGGAGGAGAAAATGGAGGTCCTGAGGTAAACGCTGGAAGGGGAGAAAGGAGCACACAAACATGCTTGCAAAAGAAAGGCAACAGGTGGAAGCATGGAGGAGGACCTGTCAAGAGGAGCTGGTGTTGCACACATTTCCTGGCAAGTGGGAAAGGATGACAGGTGACACAGAGGCTCTTTCCCAGCACACACATCTCCAGGCAGGTGCCTGGTAGCACTAATGCACACAGTTAGCAACCATCTTCACCTGGCACCGCTGGAACAGTTTTGGGACCAGGCCAGAGATCCACAAAGGTAACACCTTCATTTGGTGCAAACAGTGCCCACTTTGCCCAGCTCCAGCCCCAATTGTTTGTCTTCCCTACGGCAGGGTGGTGATCAGTCACACAGTGGTCACCCAACTTGTTCTGCTGCTTTGGTTGGACAACACGGAACAGTTACAGGAGAGTTCCCATGAGGATGAAGACAAGGAGAACAAGTCTGTATTTAAAAGTGTTACCAGTGTAATCATTCTGGAAGGGGGTTGGGAAGGGGAGGGAAGACAGCACTCTGTCAGAGCAGTAACAACCCAAGTATGGGCACACTTATACTGTAAAGGAGCACATTTAATAGGGAAGCTTATTTCACTTTTTCAAAGAAATGGAACATCTGAGTTCACAACCTGTAAACAACACCAACAACTGTTTTGTGTGGAAATATATACAAGAGCCTAGATATGCACCCAGGTCACTGTGGTATGGCAAACTCCTGCTCATCAGCTGCATGTTGCCTGGGTGGAACATCTGAGTTCACAACACATGCAGGGTCATTGCAGATAGACAAACAAGGTACAATCATTATTTATTAGTAGTTTGTTACCATACCTAGACAGTGTGTCTAAGCACTAGAACGTGTGCTGTGCAAGGAAAATGAGGGAGGAGGCTATATGCAATTTTGGGAATAGCATGCAACTGTTGACAACCTTCTTTGGGGAAGACAGAATCTTCACTGGCTGTTTTTCATTGCACAGAGGAATAACTGCAGTAGCTATGCAGAAAAAGACAGGCCCATATGTCTTTCCACTACTGGGAGACTTCTCTGCTACAGATTTCCAGGGCAGGTACAGCCACAGAAAGGGGACAAAGCCAGAGAGGCTACAACAGCAAGATTGACTGACTTCAGCCTAGCTCCTTATGCTCTTGGACTCACCTCCAAACTCCCCTTCCTCCAGAAACATTAACCCCAAGCCCTCGCTGACTGCATCTATTTTTCAGCAGTGATGCACACTCAGGCTTGGAAAAACACCGGTCATTAATGGATCCTGCACAGAAAGGGATCGCAGGGTACTTGCAGCCCTTAGGCTGAAAAACACATTCCCCCAAATGAAGGGTAAAAGAATTTGCCTCTTTGTTTTAGGGATTGTTCTCCCCAACCCTAAGCACAAGCTGAATATTCATGAACCTCCTATATTAATTGGTTATCTTCTAAAAGCAAATACAAAGTCCCCATTCTGCATGAGGTGCCCAGGCACCGGACAAAGCCAAGTGTCTGCTCTAGCCGTGAGTTTCCCAGGGACTCTGTGTGCTGCTTTAAACCAGTTACTCTTGCCTATTAAAACAGGATCAAAAATGAACAAAGAGAAAAAGATCCTTCCAGAGCTGTTTGAGGCAGCTGCAGCTAGTTCAGACTTCTACATCTCTTGACCTAACATGACTCCCAGGCTGCCACATTGTCTGGATGGGAAGCCAGAAGGGAAGGTAACGTGATTTTTATTGTAAGAGCTGCTCACCAGTGCAGTCAGCCTAATTTATGTTAAGAGTTCACGTTGCTAAGCATCTTGCCAGCACAAGAGGTTCAGCTTCATGTCCGAGCTGTATTTGTGGTAGGAACAAATGGGTGTGTATGAGCACAGAGCTGTGTAATGGCCCGTTTGCAGGTGTTTGTGGTAACATGCACAAGGGAAATGGGCATTTGTGGGTGGGAGCACTCCCGAGGTGGTTGAGGATTTTGGAGGATGGTTCATTCGTTGAATAGATGGTGGAGCTGACATGATGGCATTTAAGAACTGGGTATCAGTTGGGAAGCAGATCCAGATCCAAGTGATATAGCAAGAGTGTGAAAAATAAAAAAAGAGGTGAGCAATTGCAAGTGTGTGTACAATAGAGACAAGACATGTCTACTGTCTGTGCTGGGTCTGTCAGGAATGGAGTTAGAAAGTTAACTTTTTTCACAGCAGCCTGTGTAGTGCATCTGCCTCCCAAAGAGAGTGAATGAATTCCTCATTTTGCTTTGCTTCTATTGCTTTTCTTGTTAAACTGTAATTATCTTGACCACAAGGGGATTTTTTTCATCTTTCTACCCTGGACCTATTGAGGTGGGGGGAATGAGAGTGACTGAGTGGGCATCTGGCAGCTGGTCATGGTCAGCCCACCACTGACCTGTCATTCAGGTGGCCTGTATCTTCCACAAGACCCTGTGTGCAGACAGTGGAGATTTTTAGGGACTTATTAGGCATTTTTAAAATTCTTTGGAGGCTGGTGAGCAATTCAGAGGGCCTGTGTGGGGAACTGCCTGGGGCTGGGCAATAGGAAGGAGTACCGGGGTCAGACTGACCTTGTGTCTGAGTGCCTGGGAACACAGCTGTCATTGCCCCTGAAAATACCACCCAGTACTGGTGCTACATCCCAGTACAGCAACTGCCTCTGGGCTGGCCTTGAGAAAGATCCAGACGGGGATTTCTGGATTGCCAGGGACCACTGCCTCTCTGTGCAGCGAGGAGAGGGGGCTGCTGAGAGCGGGGCTTGGGGGCGCTGTTCCTGGCATGTGCTGAAGAGCAGACCTGGGGCATGTGGAAACCTCCAGGGCAGCCTCTCCCCCCCCCACATCAGTGCAGCTCAGAGCACCAGCCATGTGTGTCCCTTTGCCTGTGCTCTATGTTATCCCGGGACACCGGGGTGCCCACGACTGTCTCTGCTACTGATTTCTTTCCAGCTCAGAGGAACCAGGTCTCCTACAACCACCAAGGGTCAGAGGGGAGATGCCCTCGATCAGTCCCCACTGTGTATCCTCCACATCTTGTGTGCAGGTGGCAGAGAGACCCAAGTACTCCAGAGAACAGTCCTGGCAGGTGTCACCAAAATTGGAGCTTTTCTGAACTACAGGTGATTAGACTCCACTTGCTTCCTTTTTCCAGCCCCAAAGTGGAGTAAACCCTTACCCTCAGAAGATGTTGAAGGACACCAGCAGGACTGATAGTTCCATGGGCCAACTCCACACCCTGCAGAAGCAGCAGGCACAGGCATGGTCACAGCATGGTTTATGGGGCTTCTGGACACAAATCCCTTCTTCAGCATGAGGGAAAACCTGGCACATGTGCACCTGGCATGCCTGAGCACCTCTCCCATCTTCTCCAAGGGCTGAGTGTTTTTCTCACTGCCTTTCTACCAGCACCTTCTCCACCTCCAGATCCACTATGCCACAAGACCTTGGCAGCCTCTTCTTTGTCCTGGTCAGACTGACCACCTGCAGCTCCAGGAGGAGGAGGATGAAGAGAGGGGACCACAGTGCCTATTTCTCTCTCTGCACTTTGTATGCTTGAAGGGAGAGGTGGGCAGAAATGGTGGGGTTCTGCTCTGTGTCTCCTCCTGGCTCCCTATTCTCACAGTTTTAACCTCTGACCTTCATCCTTTTTCTCCCATGAATTGTTCCCATTTCTGCTGTTTTCCTTTATGCCCTCTCCCCCTTCCAAGAGCCATATGTTTTAGTTAGGATCAGCTGACACCCAAACTAAGGGGTAGGGTTTTCCCCAGCAGTCCTTGGCTGGTGGCCACGTAATTAAAAGCAGCAGGGGAGCGGCGGCAGGAACCCAATCTGGCATTAATGAGAGCGAGAGGTTGTTGCGTGACCGGCTGAGCTGCAGGAGCCCGGCCAAGCAGCGGCACAACAAATGGCACCGTGTGTGCAGAGCTCTGTGTTAGCATAACACGGATCTCCATTACACCTGGGCTGCTCAGCCTCCCAGCTTTGCCCTTTCCTAACCATCCCTCTTGCATAAGCAAGTGATAAAGACTGGAGTCTACTTGTTCACTGCAGAAAAAAAAAAGAGATGTCTGACATTTCTCCTTTCGTGTGTTTCTGTCTTGCCCATCTCCAGAGCTATCGGGGTTCTGACAAGGCTGGTCAGGCTAAGTGACCTGGGACTGAGCAGGGTGAAAGAGGACTATCCTGATTCTCTTTGCTGGGAGCCTTCTCCCAGCAGGTAGTGAAGCTGGCAAGGTGTCCATAGGCAGGGAGGACCAGGCAGGATACAAAGAGTTGTTTGGCTTTGCTATCAGCACTGTATGGACCTGAGCACTGCTTGGATTTGTGTGATGCTGTTGCTTTGGGACCTACTGCCCTTCAGACCCCCAAACCCTTGTCCTTTGTTCATGAAGACTGATTACAGGCTGCCAGCTTCAAAATTCTCTTGGCTGGCCCCCCTCTTGCAAAGTCTGTATTAAGAAACTCCTTCTCAATGTAGCTCACTGCTGTGTTGTACAGCAAAACATGAGGGGCTTTACAGCAACTACCAGTTGTAGTTTATTTCAGCTCCTCCACATACAACACAGCAGGGGCTTGCTGATACAGCTCACTAACCAAAAGATCCTGCTTTTGCACAGCCCTAACTGGTAGCAGGTGTAGTGAAGGTCCTGAAGTCCCTGATGTGAATGCGATCAGTTTAGTTAGCATTAGTTTAGATCAGTTTAGTTTAGCTATTACTGTACCCCTGCATACAGCAGTGATCCCGAACTGGAAGTTTGGAGGCAGTCCATAACCTTTGTGCAATCTTGGGAATTGATTGCAGTGTGAGGAAGCCACAGTCTATGCAGGCCAGAGACATCAAAACAGGGTATTGCCCACAACAGGCAATCTTTGCATGGTATTAGCTAAGGCATGACATGTCGTAGGTGGTCACATCTATCATCTCTTTAGCTACACCAGCATAATTCACACAGTCAAAGAAGTTATGTTCCTAGAATTTCCCAAGTGGACAATACTCATCATGGTCTTCTGACATCCACATAATACAACATTTTCACGCTGCTTAAAGCAGCTAAGCAAGCACCAAACCTGGCTTTCAATGTAAGAAACCCTTTGAACAAAAGCAGCACCTTAAAAGGCTAGGTCAGCATCCAAGAGTTTTTCAGTCTTTTCTGCAATAAGGGAATGCACGAACAGTTTATGCCCTTTTAGAATATGAATTCAGAATAAATTCTGCCAGGAGCTTCAAAATTAATCATTTGGAGCTGGGAACCTAACAAGACAGTGTTTGGACTGTGTGCATCAGGAGAGTTTGTAGTGGCATCTGCATTTCTGCAGTAGAGGTGTGACTTATTAGATGTGGCTTTTTCCACCCCATGTAGAAAGCAAATCCAGCACAGACCCTATCTCTTTGCACAGATCTCCACTGGAAAACTCCCATCTCAGGGCAGGGACTCTGAGTCATGCCCTCAACAGAAGGAATATATGATCATTTATGATTTTGAGGATGTTTCCTTTGCATGCAGCCTGAGTGGGGACCTGTGAGGTTGACTTGACCACATCTCCAAGGTCAGTGACAGAGCTGCTCTGGGGATGGAGGTGAAGCTGTTCAGTGCTGAGCACAGTAAGGCTGAGCTGCCAGAGGCACTGCTGTGCTGGTTGGTGAGGTCATGGGGTGGTCCCCACGTCAGTGAACAACCAAAAACTTCCATTGGGAGATGGCTCCCAGCACCAATTTGAAGGGCACCCTGGTCTGCAGCACACACTTGCTGTGGCTGTGAAAAGTGCTCACCTGCTCTTGAAAGCCTCTATGAACACATTCACTGGGGTGAATCACAAGGTTCTCCTGTGCAATGACAACTGTAGCCCACCAAAAGCCTCAGTGCAGGGGTCTCGTACTGGCTTTGTAGAGCCTTCCATAGGTGTAACCTCCCTAGCCCCTCCCGGGCTTCAGCTCTAAGGAGAGCTGTTGAAATGTTACCTGTAAACATGATTTTATCTTGCCAAATACAGCAAGATAATATTGCACTCCACTGCAATATTGTTGGGGTGACCTGGGTTTCAAGTGTAAAAGGGTTAGACAATAACAGTAAAGATAGGAAGTGTGCCCGTGCAATAGATTAGATATGGAGCAATGTCCTGTCATAAACAGAGTTTGGCCTCATCTACACAGAAGGGATCAGCCTGAGTTTACCATATTGCAGCCTTGCAGAAATCATGGACCAAATTCTGACATTTCACTAGCTTCAAGAGTGGTGCTGACTCAGAAAATAGTTACATGCAGTTCTAGTTCTCTGTGGATGACAAGGATTGATTTTCCAGTACTACAAGGGGAACACTCTACCTGGCTGCTTCAGGGCTATGGTGTTTGCAACAGGGATGGGACTTGGGCAGGCCAAGGAGTAGGAGGCAAGAACAAGCCATGAACTGTATCTGTGAAGCCACAACAACAGATGGGGCTGGAGGAAAACCATCCAAATTAAAATAGTCCATGGATGAAGCAAAGACCAGCTTGCAAAAACCTGTGTCTGAACTTGCCCACGCAGAATGGGTGTTTGGGTCTCAGTCCAAGCCTTCCTGGAAGCTCAGTGGTGCAAGAGGTTAAGAGTCAGAGCAGAAGAGATCCCAGGGTTCATATCAGCAGAGGGTTCAGACCAGGTAACAGAGTCCAAAATCCAGCAGCTCCTTTGTCCAGTGACTCATGAGGATGAGGGCAGTTTTGCAGAATCACAGCTTCAGGCCTTTGGATGGTTTGAAAAAGGCACCGTGAACTGCTCTCAGCTGAGCTGTGAGTACAGAGCATGGATGGCATTTGACCAATTCTAGTTTTATCCACTCCCTCTGTATCACCACCATCACGGACAGTGAAGGAATTGCACAAAGGGTTGCTCACCTGCCTCCCCCACTCTGACTGTGGTGGGAGGTGAAAAAGCATGGGCTGTGTTTTCATCCAGCCTGGAGGAGACTGTGAGGAGCCACTGCAACAGGCTTCAATCAGGTGAAAGGTCACTGCAAAAGGCAAAGGGAAAAAAAAGAACCTGTTCTCTTTTACCACTGGGGAAAAATCAAATTTATGTGCCTTAAACACAGTAAGAAGACCCACATCAATACCATCAACATTCTCTAAATAATAAGGTGAGTGAATCACTTCCTGAGTAGGCTGGAGGGTTGTAAGGCTGTTAAATACATGTTAAAAAGCATCTGTCAGGCATGGGCTAGGTTTAGTTAATCCTGCCTTGGAGTGGAGGATGGGTTAGCTGATCCCAAGGTCTTATTCTGTGTTCAGTTATTTCCCCATTCCTCACGGCACCAAGGGACCTAATACAGCTATTAAAAGCTTTGTAAGATCCCTATTGGTTTGTGTTTCTTCCATTAAAAAAAAACAACAACAACAAGACAAAAACTCAAAAAAACCAAACAGACTCACCCATGGTCTATTTAGGAAGGAAATAGATATTCAGGGAAGGAAAACATCCTCTATTTATTCCGTAGTCAATGCTTAAGGAAGGACTGTGAGAGGAACCAGGTCCTGCAGTGCTTTCTAAATGCAGGCAAAACTTGTCCTGTGGGAACAAAAAGATAAACCACAGCCAGCACAGCAATCTCTCCTGTAAGTGCCTCCAGTTTCTTGGACTGGTGGCTTTCAACTTCTCTGATTATAGATCTTCCCATGATTTTTTCCCTTTGAAGACACAGGCCCCATACAGTGAATTTAAAGTGGCCAGCGAAAGGCTTGCTCTCCTTAATTACCTTTCAGAATAGAGGGTCTGCAGGCCACAGGTCAAAGGGCACTTTGCTTAAGGGAATTCAGAGTTAGTCTCATCAAAACCAAGTGCAAGGGATCAGGCATCTAAACATGGTATTGCCTGGGGCTCTGCCTTGGATTAGGCTCCCAGGGAGCATTTTGTATTTTGGAGCTCTTCTTTGGGACAGACCTAAAAGCAAGCAGTTCAGTATCAAGGGGGCTGTGGACAGGTGGAGGGGAAAAAAAAAAATTGATTAACAATGACAGACTGGTCTATAACCCCCCTGGGGCTTGTCAACAACCTCATCACAGGCTGCCCTGCCATTTCTCACGCACTCAGGGAGGTGGCTGGGCCTTTGCTCAGACACGGGACACACTGTCTAGGCCATTTTCAACCCTCACAAAGTTTCCTGACACACGCATCTCAGGACAGTGACACTGCACAGCTTTTGTGTCTGGGTAGGAGCATTGTGGAGGTTATATGAGTTCCTCGCTGCTGCATTTCCTGGGGGCTGCCAGGAGTTTCTCTTTCAGTTCATGCCCCAGAAGGCTGGAACATGCCATAGTGCAGCATGGAGCATTGTCAGCAGAGACCGAAAGGGGTTGTGCTTGGCAAGCACAGTGGAAAGGAAAAAGAGGGTGACCTGGGAGGATTGCTGTTCTCACTTCATTTTTCCATTGCATGTGCTGGTTTTTTTTTTTTTTTTTTTTTCTATCAAGCCCAAAGAGAGAAACAGAACAGAAACAACATAGAAATGGGTTCTCTCACCGTAAGTGCTACAGGAGGCGAGCATTGTTGAAAAGACGAAAGCAAGAAGGTCTGGGTTATAGCCTCCACCCTTCCACTCACCTCCTTCTCTGTCTTTTCCCTCCCTGTTTTGCTTTCTCTCCAGCATCCCACCACCACTGTCTCTCAGGGTGCTGAGCTGATGTTTGTGCTGGTGCTTTGACAGGGTACCAAGGAATTATATCACTCACAGGCTGGCCCTGAAGAGACATATTTGAAAGCACTTCAGCTCTCCCCACAGCATATTGTCTACAGATACAATGGCTCAAATAAGACAGCAGTTGAAGGTGACAGGAATATTATTGTCATCTGAGCTGCTCCTCTGGCTGCTCAGAGGGGCCAAGTGTCCTGGTGAAGTATTGACCTCAAAGCTCAAACTGTGTAGGAGGTGCTGGCCTCTTGCAGTACCACCTCCAAACCACCTCTGGCAGAAGCTGAATCTCATTGGCATCTCCCGCCCCTAGAGAAACCCGGCCCTTGCCACCCACTCCAACATAGCCCCTCTTCTATCTGGCTCAGCTGAATGTCCAAGGAGTGAGTGGTCCAGACAGGTCCTTTTCCATGCAAAGGAACTGGCATGGGGAAGGGTTGTTCTGCCACCCTCTGGGCTGTGCCCTACCTCCCCGAGGCAGGGCTTGTTGTGCTTAGGGACACCATGTGTCCCTCAGGAAGCCTGCTTCACCCTTCCCTACTGGCATGTCTCCTGCACCACCTGCCTCCATCCATCCCCAGGCAGCAGGAGAGCCAGAGGACAGGAGTTATCCGTGCTCCACACCAACAGTCTGGCAGCTTCAATTGCCCATTTCCGTGACAGTGTCATGGGCTGCAGAGAAAGGTTTACAGAGGGCACAATGCCAGGAAAGTCCCTGGAGAAGGTCTATGTAGAAAAGATCCCCTTTTAAACCACAATCTCACCCACAGGACCCATGACAACTGACCTGGCCTAGAACTGAATACAGGGAAAAGGTATTTATTTTTATTCATTTGACTGGCAATGGGCACAAGGTAGACCCCTGAACTTGGCTCCCCGTTCACTGGCAGAGCTGCAGGGGCTGAGGGAATTGCAGCTCCCAAAGCCTCACAGCCATCATGTGTGTGCTTGCTTGCAAGAAGAGTTTTGAAGTTGGAGGACCCTTTACTCAGACCTGGAAACAGAAGAGACAACATTTCTTCACTCCATAGCATGTCTCTGAGAACCACAGTTACCATGAACTGCCTTGAAACCAGACTGCAGCCAAAAGCAGGCTCCCAAAGTTAGGACACTCTTCCTAGTGCCAGGCAGGAGGCTGTGTGTATGCCCTGCCTCTGAGTGTAGTCTTAGGCAAGGCACTGCCTTGGTTGTTGGCACCTCAAACCTGCTAAAAGTAACCTTTCCTGGCCTTGCTTTAACTCTACAAGAACATGAATTCCTCTGCAAGCCCAGCACATACCAGTCTCCACATTTAGCTGGGCAAGTAGACCCTCTGGAGCTGTGGCCTGGTTCCTTTAAATGCTGCTCCTGTATTTCAAGTGGCTCTTGCAAACCTCCTGTAACTTGAGCAGACAAAATCGGTGCTGGCACTGGAAAGCAGTTATGCAATATGCAGGAGGTAAAACCCTTTTGGCAGGGGCATGTGAAAGGAGATACAAGTGGGAGGTTCTAATTGCTGGGGTGAACACCAAGTCCCACGAGAAGCCTGGGAGAGAGGAGATACACGTGTCATAGAATCATGTAATGGTTTGGATTGGAAGGGACCTTAAAGATCATCTAGTTCCAACCCCCACTCCCATGACTGTCTCCCTCCTGGCTGTTGTTCTCCCAGACCATCTCTGCCATGAAGGGTGGACAGATGAAGACAACAAGGTGAAGACACTGCTGGAAAAAGAGACAAGCCAGACTGCCTGAATCTGAAAAGCCAATAGAAAGCAGGCCTGTGCAGGTGCTGATCACACCCTTGTGAACATGTTTCAAGTACCACCTTTTTGTGTCCAAAGCTGTCAAGTCAGCCACATGTTCACTGAATAGTATCCTGTCCTCCCTCTCCCAATGCTACCCTGGAGCGTGCATACACAGGAGGCTCCCGAGGCAGAGATGGGAGGGTGCCGGGCACCGCCACAGGGTGCAGCCTGCCACCCATGGCCCTGGTAATTGTGCCGTGCCATGCCATGCCTGGTTAGTGTGGTTAGTGTGCTGTGCCATGCCATGCCATGCCTGGTTAGTGTGCTGTGCCATGCCATGCCATGCCTGCCTCCTCTGCCAGCTGGGCCCCGCTGTTCCCAAGGGCAAGGTTTGGCTGCGGCAGGCTGGCTCTGGCACGTGTGAGCAGCAGGGCATGGATCCTGTTTCCTTGCACTGGCATGTGCTGCACTGTGTGGTGGGACTGTGCAGGCTCGAGCTGTCCTGCCTCCACAGATGAAGTCTGAGGCTGCTCCCACCCCTGCTGCCAGGGCTGCTGCTCCAACCTGTAAAGGCAGGATTTCACCCACAGCATGTATTTCTCCAGCCATGCAAATTAATAACCTACCTGTGCTGGAGCTGTTGGTATTCCTGTTCTCCTTTTCTCCCTGCTGAAAGCCCCCCATTTGCCAGCTCCATGTAGCTGCCCTCCCACCCTCAGCCAGAGAGAAAACTTCCAACACTCCCAGTTCAGCTGTGAACAAATGTCCACCAGTTTCTTACTGCATTCTCCATGAGCCATGCAAAATATTTGGATCCTGGCTGCAGAAGGTCCTGCACCATGCTCCTGTCTAGCCCTTGCAAGAAGCTGCCTTGATTTCCCCTGTCTGATTAAGCACATTCCTTCCTCTCTCCCTTCTTCGCTCTGCCCTGAAGCAATTTCCAAAGCATTTTTGTGGCATCCAAGACCCACAGACAAATTCATGAGCTGTAGAGATGTGGTTTCTGTCATGTGCTCTTAGCTCTGAGTCCTGGCTAGTGAGGGGCAGTGGGTCCACAAGCTTGAGGGCACCCACTCTGCTGCTTTCCTGAGGGTCAAGGGGTACTTACTGTTTCACAGCTGGCTCCTTCTAAGTGAAACCTAATTGCTCACTGTGAGCTGATTGGGAAAATACTGTCTCTGTGCATTCTTTCTCAGGTTCCTGACTCTCAAAAGAATAATAATTATGTGGCCTGGAAAAAATTACTATTAACCGTAAGCCTGGGAACTGCTTCTATTATTCAGCTTTATGGGAATCCATACAGCTCCCATGGAAGGGGATTATTTACCTAGGCCCTGAGAAAAAGTGGAGGAGGCTGCATGCTCCTTCTGGCTATTGTATTGCCAAATCCCACGGCAAGGCGTCCGGAGAGAGGTTTCCTCTAGTTGTCGTTAATCCTTGTGGGCTTGACGACCTCAGCACACGGCATCCTTTGGGTCACTGGCTGCTGGGAAGCCAGACTATTGTTTCAGGGCTTTGGTCCCAGACAGAGGAGCTGAGGAACCACGCTTTTCAGGTGTCCCCATCACAAAGTGACTGGCTTGCAGCCTGGCAGTCGCTCAGGCCTTTCCTAGCTCTGCTGCTGGGAAGCCTGCTGGATTTGGACCCATTCTGATGAGGCAAACAGAAGGACTGGCCCTGGGATGTCCCAGTATGAACAGTGCTCACCCTGCATGAGGGAGCTTCCCTGCACACCTGTGGCTGCAAGAGGATGGCTCCACCACTACCCCATGGATAGGATGGAACACCCAGGACCCCCCACTCCTCTTGGTCCCTAACTCCCAGCCTGATCTTCTAGTCCCTGCAGGGGAGAAGTGGGAAGGCCCAGTTCCAATTCAGTATGTGAACTGAAGCAAAGGAAATGTTCTCATTCTCTACGAGCTAAAAGAAGTCTTGCAGGGAGGCTTTCTAATAACGATGTTGCCCATGGCATGTATGTGCACAAATGTGTGTGGAAGGAATTGTGGCATGGAGGGAAACCCAAACAGGCCCTTCATTCTTGCCATGGGCTTGCGGAGCCCATGTGGTTCTTTTTATGGTGACAACCTTAGAGGAAGAAAGAGAAATCTGGGTGTTTTTCAAGCCAGGGTTTGAAGGGGGTTTATAGCTCTGATGGGAAAGTCTGTGTTTAAGGTTGCATCTGTCTCAGCACACACTACACTTTAGAGACAGCTCAGAAGGAAGCGAGCTGTGATTTCTTCCACGCTGATGCTGGCAGGCAGTGCACTGAAAAGCTTGGGAAGAGCTGCCTTTTCTTTCTCTAGGTGAGGAATATAGCAATGCCTTCGTGTGGACATTGCTCCCCACTCCTGTCCTTCTCAGGGCTTCAGGAAGACCACAGAGCAAAGCAGCCAGCCCCTACTGCCACCACGTTGTGACTGAATGCTTTCCTCTCCGACTTACAGCTGGAGCTCCCTCTTCCTGCCCTCTTCAGGGGTGCTGTGTGCCACCACGGGTTTGCCAGTGGCAGCAATATTATTTTGATGCTGCAGTCGCTCCTTTTTGGTAACTCATTGCTTCGTGAGGTGCTGCTGGTGGATTAGGACAGGGATGAGAAAGTCACTTTTTACAGCAGCCCAGCAGTGATGCCAGAAGTGCATCCAGGATCTGAAGAACGTCTGTCTGGTGGCCCCCATAAACAGAGCTGTGCTGCTGTCCCCTCCACTGACACCTGGGCAAGGGACACAGGGATAGTCTGTGGGTCTTCCCAGCCCACACAGCATGGGGCTGCCTCAGAGACCCCTGAGTTGGTGCATCTCATTGCCCTGTGTGCAGTGCTGGTCCAGGATTGGGGGCACACCACTGTGGCTCCATGCCTGGGCTCCCAGCCCACACCTTGAGCGTGGAGCTGCAGGGACCCAGCTGTGCAGCTGGCCCGGGCAGCCTCCATGCCTTGCAGGGATCACAAAGCACCAGCGTGGCCCAAGGGACCCGCCCAAGGTTCCCCTGAGAGTCTGCAGCAGAGCAAAGGTCCAAGCTCTGTGTGACCCAGCCAGTGCCTGGTGAACGCAGAGCCACCCTAGTGCCTGCATCAGCCTTCACAGTGCGTGGGGGAGCGGGTTGGCGCTGCTCTCAGGCATCGATCCCTCCATCCTCTCCTGGTTTTGCCCAGTGAGTGGCGTGCAGGGGCACGGAGGGACACCCTTCCCCTCCCCTGTGCTCAGCAGATGCCGACCGCGGTGGCAGCCGGACAGAGCTGCTTTCTCCAGCACAGTGCTGCCATTGTCCAGCTGGGCTCTGGGCCCTCTCATCCCCACCAGGCGGGCACAGCCAGGACCTCTGTGGCCCAGCAGCACAGACAACAAGGTGAAGGAGATGGATCCAAGCCTCTGGAGCAGGCAGCCCACGTTTGTGTCCCCACGGTGCAGCCCCACTGCTTTTTGGACTTCCATGCAAAAGGTGATATAAGGGAGTACAGTAAGGTGATGGCTAAAAAAAAGGAAAACCGAATGAATAGGAGGGGGGAGGGAGAGCAGATGACGCTGAGATGCGAGGGGCAAGACAGAGCCAGTGAGACAGAGCTGGGCTGCGAGCCGGAGAGGAAAAGCCGTGAGCCCCGTGGGAGCTGGGCTGTGGGAAGAGACAATGCGATGGAGGGGAAGAAGCCAGCTCCCACTCTGGGACACGCACTAGGCTGCAATTAGAGAGAGGAGACAGCGTGTCTGCCCAGGCTGGGAAGTCTTCTTCTGCCATGGACGCAGGGTCATGCAGGGGCTGGGGCAGAAACCCACTGCTTGCTCTCTGGCCCTGCACACAGCTCCCCTTTGACTTGCACCCCTGACGGGGGCAGGAGCCCCGAGGGCAGACACTGGATCCAAGGTGCAGGAGCTTTGCTCTCCTGTACTGGCACGAGATGTGTGGGTTGCTTTGTGTTTGCATTACAGTGGCATGGTCATACCGGGTCCCCTTCCTGGGTCAGACCTCCTCCTCATCTGGCTGCCCTGGGCAGCCCCCTCCTGCCTCCTAAACCAGCTGATCAAATACCAATGTCCTCCAGGCAAGCAGGTTGCTTGACTGCCCACCTCTCACATCCTTCAGTAGGCTTCTGGAATTTTCCTCGATGAAGGATGCTATAGAAATATGCAAGTCCAGAGCACAAGCTCTGGTTTTAGTGTCCTCCTCTGCACTGTGATTATCTAGCTCCCAATGGAAAATTCAAGTTTGTTTGGAAACAAAGTCTCTGGGTTTGGCTTGGAAAGGCTCAGAAAGTACCATGCAAGGGTCAAAAACTTTTAACACAAGCCATGTTTGGCTGGGACTGTAAAAGAGGAGGGAGGTAGAGAAGGAATATGAGCATACACCACTTTTGCTACCGCAAACTTGGCTGGGAAACTCTTTGTGCTTCACTCTGTCTGGACATAAAGGTCCAAGAAAAGAGTTAGGTGCTCTAAAAAGAAAACAAACGAGTCATGCAGCCAGAGAAACTGATTTCCAAATTTGCTTTTTACAGCTCATTTTCACTACCCAGCCAAGAGGCAGATGAAGCAGAGCTCCTGCAAACTTCTCCTGGAGTGACAGCAAAGGGAGATGCTTGAAAAAAGCCAGCAACTCCTGGCAGGGACAGAGGAAAGAGGAGAGCCCTGGTGAACCAACAGTGGTTTTTTTAAAATATAAAATAATATACTTCAGACTTGCAGTGGTTTTTGCTTCCTGATCAACAGTTTTAAGCCAACCCAACTGCTTTCCTCTTTTTCTGGTCATTTCAAGATCTTTTCACTGAGGTGAAATTAAATACGAGGCGCAGGAGGAGACCTGACGGTTTTCCTGTCATTCTCACCTGCGTGGGAGTGGCAGGAGCTGGGAGTTAAGGCGGCCCCTTGTATTCACTGACCAGGCATTCACAGAGAAGTGTAGAAGATCACCACAGTGTATTTAGAGCTGTGCAGCAATAACAGTTACATTTGTTTTTGCCTGAAGAGCGGGTAGGGTTGGTGTTGTTTCATTTTAAATAAAGACATTTGGACTCCAAAGGTCATTTCCGTGGAATAACAATGCTCCTTTCAGAAAGGGGCACCGGCAGGGTCTCCGTTACTCCCAGTGCTCCCAGTCCGGTTTGAAAGCCCAGCTGCAGCTCAGCTGGGCAAGCATCCTCTGGGCTGCCCTCTGCACGTTGCAGCAGCTGCTGTTCCAGTGCCCCCACCACAGGAAGCGCAGGAGCCCAGGAAGGAGTGTCAGCTTCTCTGCTGGGGTGTTCACAAGCACCCAGTGCCTATCTGACAGTAAAATGAGGATGGCGTCCAGTCCCTCTCCCCCCTCTCCCCAGCCTCAGTGGTACCCCCGTGCCTTCTGGGAGCACTGGCAGAGGATGGTGCATCCCCAGCAGGCAACATACGGCCATAGGTTTTCCTCATCCCCATCACGTATGGCATGAGGATCAGATATAATCAAAAATTCTGATTTTAAAATAGGTCATTTGCAGTGTGGGAGGTTTTCCATGAGCTGCTGCCTTTAAATGGCAGGTGAATGTGCCTCACTGACTTCAATGAAATTGGTACTATGATCTGTATCCATGCAAGTACATTGAAGCTAGGCAACGCAGGAAGCATTCAGCAGAGCTGGGTGAAAAAGCAGGCAACTTGGTTCCCAGATCCAGTTACATCACATACTTATTTTCCTACATGCTTCCTAAATAGCTATGCTCTCAGGCTTTAAGCAGGGAGAAAGCATTGGAGGTGTGAAAAAGTAAACTTGAGGCTCAGGCTGTTCTCTGTCTTGTAGGCATGTATTTGCCAAAAATTTCCTCTCTGCTTCAGTGCAGCCCCCAGCATCGCTTCCTATAAGTCAGTCTTCAAGTTACAGGACATTTTGCTTTAAAAGTACTTTATCTTTTATTCTACGTGGGGAAAGGATCTTCAGAAACAAAAAGCCCTTGAGTTAAAAAGAGCTCCCCTCCTTAGCGAGTGCTGCTGTTTGTCACCCTCTTGGAAATTCGTAAACCCTTTTCTCTGTATTTATCTAACTCTGCTATTTTGGGATTTGCCATAACTGTCTGCACCAATGAGGTGTGTGTGGAAGGGAGAGCGTCTGTGCTGCTTGGCTGATATTTTTGGCCAGTGCAGTGCTCGTTTCTGGGAACTTGGGTACCGCGGGAAGATGCAGTTCTGATCCCCTCACCTCTCTGCCTCCTCTTCCTCTTCTGAGAGCATTGATGCCCACAGTGCTTGGCAGTCCCCAGCATAGATGCCTCTGGGTGTGCTAAGGGCTGGAGGAGAGGGAGAAGGAGACTGGGATGGATGGCACAACTGGCTGCAGTTCAACTTCTTCTCCCATGCCAGCACCCTTGTAGCTACAGGAAAATTCACCATGGCAGCTGAAGGAGGTCTGCACAGTTTTGCCTCCCAGGGTCATGGTGAGACTGTGATGGTCCTCAAGAGAAGGAAGTTAACTTCCTCTGCTCTTCCCAAAGCTGCCCTGGCAACTCCCAGACAGCCAGCTCCTGTGTGGGAAAGAGCAGCATGGGCCAAATGTGGCCAACCATGAACAGAAAGGAAACGACTTCATCAGCCCCCAGTCTTCCCCAGGGAGGTGTGAGTGCACACATACTGTATGCATACACGCGTGTGTATGTACCTGAACACCCTACAGCTTACAAGACACTCGTAATTTTAATTTTCTTGTCTGCCTTTCCAAACCAGCTCCAAACACAGTTAACCCTGTCTGCCCTATGCTGCTCTCTTGTGCTGTCAACAAAGAGATCTGTCCTAGCCTAACTGAAGTTGTGTTCAGAGCCTTTGTACATCTACTGATCACACACAAAGGTCTTCCAGATTTCTTGGAAGCTTGCAGGAAAAATTTTTTTCAGTTCCAGAGTTTTGATTAGGTCTTGTCTTCCAGTAGCCAGGAGGTCACAGAGTCTGCATAGATCACAACCTGAACATCTGCATCCTATTAAACAGCATGGTGATTACTTTTTAAACATTCCCCACGTCTTCTAGCAGTCACAGTGGTGATTAAAGCCTGGAGTGGATTCCTGAGTAGCATTTCAGCTTCCTTTACTTTCGCATCCTGACCGTAAACAGGAGAAGAGGGCTTTCCTTGGGCACTAGGTCAGGAAGCCCATGTGCCTTAGGATGATGCTGACGCACTGATGAAAGCCCGGAGATGTCAACTGGTACAAAGCAGCTGAACAAACCTGCCAAGGGGTGCCAACAATAGCAGGATGTCACTGCAGCTCGCAGGGAGGAGATTTCCATTCACTGATTTGGCTTCCGTGCCAAAAGCCGTCCAGTGGTCCAAGGAATAAAGCCATTGTCTCCAGGAAGTGACCTGCAGCAGACTCTGGTGGCTCAGAGCAAGTGACGGGGATTTGGTTCCCCATCCGCAGTGCCAGAGCAGCGAGAGGAGGAGGAGTTGTGTGAGGCAGACTCTGGGCAGGGCACCTCTGGGCAGCCCCCCTCGCACCTCTCACATGGTCTGGAGCCCCTGCTACAAGGGGGCTCCATAAACTGTTGTGTTGAAGACTAGGACTTTATTGTTCTCCTTGGTGGAGGGAGGGGAGACAGATCAGGGAAATCAAGAAGCCAAGAGGAAAAGGATTATTCGTGTCAAGTCCATAGCAAGAGGCTGGAGCTGCCAAGCAAGTGTTCCAGCCAGGAGACAGTCTCAAAATTTCCTGACTGAGAAAGGATTTGACTTTCTCTGCTCATTATGCACGGTGGCATTAATAAGCCCACATTTCTGGGCTGTTGGGTTTGGCCTTGTGCAGGTCAGCATTCAACATTCAAAAAACTTCCTTCACCATAATTTTCCCTACAAGTCTGTATGGCAGCCAAGGGCAGGAAACTGTCTATAAATGAGGGCAACTGCTTCGGGTAGGGTCCCAGCACTGAAAGCAGCTGCTGTCTACAGTCTGGATCCAGCCAGGGAGGAGGGAGGAGAGAGAAGGCCAGACTCATCCAGCCACTCACCCCTTCTCCTGGGAAGAGGGGCTGTGGCACACGCCAGGGTGCACACCCTGCACAGCAGCTCCTGCTGCTTCCCCTCACCACAGGCCTCTGCAGCTCCTCCTGTCCTGGTCCCTCATTACCTGCCTGGCGTTTCTGTCTGTCTGTCCGTCTGTCTCCTCCTCAGCCTGTGCCAGTGTCCTGTCCCCATGTGCCTGCCTGCACGTGCAGCCCTGTGTGCGTGTCTTGCTCTCAGGAATGGCTCAGGTTGCCCGGGGCTGTCTGCAAATCTACGTCCATCTGTGTTTCTCTGCTCAGTTACGCTCGTGTGCCTCTCCCTGCGTCCGCCTTCCAGCGCCTGCCTGCGTCTCTGCTTGCATTTGTACATCTGCCTCCACTGGCCCTTTTTATCCTGGTAAACAGGACAGGCACGTGCATCCAAGCCCCGTGAGCCCAAGTTGGCTGGAATTGCGCCGGCTGAGAGCCAAGACAAAGGACAGGGAAGAGGAGGGGGAAGTGAAGGGGAGTGAAAGGGCTATTGGAAAAGGCCTAGGGGACAACCCAGCTTCTTGTTGCCTTTGCATTGCTCTCATGGAAAAGATCCTCAGATAAGCCTAAGATAACGTTAAGATAACGACCTAGTGCCTGCAAGCCACCAAGCTGGAGGTGAAGAGAAGCTCTCCATCATCCTCCGAGACAAGAAAGGACGAGGATGAACCAAGGCAGCTCCCTCTTGGGCTAATGGGGGTCAAGGGTGGGGGGCACAGATGCACATCAGAGCTCAGACAAAAGGGGAGGGCTGCATGGGGGTTGGAAAATGCACTCAAAGCAAAAATCCTCCAATTTCAGAAAAACGCAGGTTGTGCAATTAAGCCTGTTTGAAATAGGAGTAATATTACACCCCTCCCTCACAGAGAAAGGGCAGCCAGCACTGCATGACATAGCTTGGAAATACCTGCTCAGAGCCTTGGTTAAAAATCTGTTCCCTACACACTGGTCACCACATCACACACCAGATGAACTATCCCCTGCATGAGGAGCTTCTGTGCTGTGCCCACAGGTGTGGTGGTGCAGGGGAAGGACGCTGCAGCAAAGGCATGTTGGGACTTTCCAAAAGAGTTTGCAAAGGGCAGGGGAGCTGTGGGTGCTGTGGGCTTTGAAGAGTGCAGAGGACCCTGATGGGCCAAATGACAAGAAGCAGAGAGGTCAGATGAGAAACCCTGGAAGAGGAGGGACTGGCAAGGTTTCTGGAGATATAGCTGGGAGGAGAGATAGAGCAGGTTGGATCTTGCTTCTTGCACGGCACATGCCACACAAGTGGTCAGAGCCACGCTGGAGCACCGGCAATGCCAGCAGTGCACACATGTGCAGGGAGATGCAGGGGTGGGGAAACAGGAAGAGGCACAGGGGCAGGCACAAGATGAGTCAGCTGTACCAGTGATGACTAGGGGGGTCCTGGAAGATGTCAACGTTTCTGTCTCACTTTATGGAAAATACCCAGCCTTGATGGAAAACTACTGCAGCAGAAGTTACCAACGCAAGTCCTGCTTTGAATACCAGGCCAAAACCAACACAGCAGTGTTTGCTTTCCCAGATTTTAATATGACTCCTTTAGTCCTATATGGAGCCGAAGAAGCCTTAATGAAGAAGTTGACACAATTGAAGCAAAGGATGCCATCCAGACAACCTGGGCAAAGTTAATAACGGGGCAAATCCAAGGTCAAGTTGTTTCGCCTGGGGCGATTGCGCTGAAAAACACTTAATCCAATTTCAATCTTAGCGATGTCTTCTGGGAGATCAGGACAGAAGACTGTAAGTGATTGAGGAGATGCCTGAAGCTTCCTTCTTCGCCTGGCCCGCCAGCAGGTGACAGCAAGCACAATCAGGACAACTACAGCGGTCCAAAACAGCCACCCAGAAAAGAGCCTGGCTTCCTCTGCGTCCTTGCTATTCTCAATCTCCTGCAGCAGATGCATCAACTCCTGGTGCAGATGCATCTCATGCTCCAGCATCTCTTTGGCTGTGGCACTGCTGATACGATGCTGCTTCTGGCCAGACTGGATGATGTTTCTGGCCAGTGAAGCTAGGAAGAGAGCAGTTGAAGCCATGGCCTGGAGGAGGTGGGAGGAAATGGGGCTCATCAGGTCTGGGTGGGAGAGAGTAGGGAGCTGGCAGCACTCAGCACATTCCCAAAGCCTCTCTGGTTACCTGCCATCTCTGGGAGCCCCGAGCCTCTTTCCCCCAGACCCAAGGGCAGTACTGTGCCCTGTCCTAAGGGGCTCGGCTCTCCCTCTGTTTAAGAACCCCCTGGCATCTGTCCTGTCCTCCATCCAGCCCAGCCTTCCCCCTGCAGGAGCACTCACCATCACCTGACTCCTACATGAGTCCAGCTGTGGTGGAACTGGGGCTGCCTACTGATGCCCCTGGTGACACATCCTCCATGATGTCACAGCCACCAGAGCCACATCACCCAGCCAGCAAGCCCAGGCTTTGTCCCCACACCCCAGTTCAGCAAGGCCTGGCCACCACACCAAGAGCAAGCCCCACCAGCAGAAGGGAGCTCCCAGGAATGCTCTTGACAAAGAGACTCCCCTCCAAAGCCATAACTGAAACAAAAATGGGGACTTCAGGTGGATGTCCCTGACATAGGGATGCGATGTTTTCTGGGCCAGGTGGTCTGACTCCAAGTTACCTTGCAAAGAAGAGCTATGAGCCCTTGGGCAGAGACAACTCTCCTCACTCTCATCCTCTTGGCTTCCTTCTGCTGGGGCAGAGCATATGGATGGCATATGGATGGCAACTGCCATGAGGATGGCAGTTAGTTTGAGAGAAATTTTAAAAAAATCAGTGCAGCCACAGCTAAAGGTCTAGAGAGGGATGCCTGCAGCTGCCAGTGCTCTCAGGTGCAGCAGCAGGAGGGGACATCTTCACTGCCCATGGGAGAAGGCAAAAAAAAAACCAAAAACCAACCTCATTACTTTTCTTTCCCTCAACCACCCATTTAACTCTCCATGCCTTCCGCTTGTTCCTTGCTGTCTAATTAAATTTCCTCAGATGACCATGTTTCAGGGCAGAAGGCTGGTGTGGGGGGTGTGCAGGTCTCCCAGTCCTCAGCCAGCTGCAGGGAAGGAGTGGGGGTGTGTGCACCCCCATGCTCCCTGCGTCCAGGCTCTGTCCCCGGCTGCTTTGTACAGTTGGATGGAGACATAACAAAGGGCACACTGCCATCGCCCATGCAGGTTAGGAGATAAGCAGCCCTCTCCTAATGAGGACATGATATACCTGACAACACTGTACCCCTTGTGGGGAACAAGAGGCTCTTTCACTCCAGGCCCTGGCACAGCCAGGAGCAGCTGTGGGACAGAGGGAACAACAGCTGATAAATCAGCTCAGCTCCACCAGCCATAGGAAGCCCAGGTTAACCACACAGCCCCACATCAGCTGTTGTTGGGTAGCCCTGGGATGTCCCACGTTGGATTCCAGCAGCAATCACAGCAAGACAGCAGTTCTGGAGGGCTACAGCTTTGCTAAAATTGGCTTTTCCAGGAAGGCAGATGCGCATGGCAGCTCTCCAGCACCAAGGGAAAGCTGCATTTCTGCCGCCAGTATCTGCTGAGGGAAGCCAATCCCAGAGGGAAAAGGGCAGCATTACACTGAGACCTCTGCTTGCTGCTTGGGAGGTAAAATCCCCACTGAAAGGAGCCAAATTGTTACTGTGTGTATCTAAAGGCACTGAATTATTAAGAAGAAATCTCTTAAGGCTGCAGGTGAAGCAGAGAGCTTTATGGATGGATGATATTAAATGTAATGGACCTCTAATGGAAAACCACCTGATAGGCACAGAATGGTTTCTCGGCTGTGGAGCAAACACAAGCAGCTGGAGTAGTGTTTGGTAGTCCTTTGCAGCATTTTGGAGTATTACAGTGAGCCTGTGATGGAGAGATACTCCCTCCCACCCCGTTCTCTGAGAACACTCACAACCCAGCCTTTGCTGTTTCTGGATGAGCCCAAAACAGCCTTTCCCTGTCTCACCACTGCACGCTTACACGTGATTAAGGTCATGTAAGAGCTGGCTGTTGTTTCCAAACGTCCTGAATTTGTCAAAATTAGGCTGGATTTGTGGAAACTGGCTTCCTGAGACCTCGGGCACTTCCTGCTTTGAATACCAGGCCAAACAGAACACAGCAACGCTTGCTCTCCCAAATTTTAATATGGCTCTTAGTCTCACAAAGTTTTTAGTCTCACAAGTTACAAAATTCGTTTATCTGAGTGTCAGAGAGGAACCATGAAGCACCAACAATTTAGGAAGCAGCAGGGAAATACCTGTAAATCATCCTAAAGGAGTTAGAGAGGGTTCTTCCCAAAAGGTAAGGAGAGTGATAGCCCAGCTGAAGTGTCTCTACACCAATGCACACAGCATGGGAAACAAGCAAGTGGAGCTGGAAACCATGGTGCAATCAGAAAACTATGACCTCATTGCTATCCCAGAAACCCAGTGGGATGAGTAGCACAACTGGAACACTACAATTGAGGGCTACAAGCTTTCCAGAAGAGATGGGTTGGGAAGGAGGGAGGGCTGTTGAGCTCTAGGTTAAGGAATGGATGGATTGTGGAGAGTTGCCTCTGAGAAACAGCCACAAACAGGTTGAGAACTTGTGGATGAAAATCGAGGATGGGACCACCAAAGGACAGCTTGTGGGTGGGGTCTGCTCCACGTGCCTGACTGGTTGATAAGGCTTCTTGCTTCAGCTACAGAAGCCTCACACCCACACACTTTCATCCAGATGGAGGATTTCACCCATCCAGACATCTGCTGGGAAAGCAGTACAGCTGGCTGAGAGCAATCCAGGAGACTCCTGGAGTGCCTAGAGGACAACCTACTGGTCCAGGTATTGGACAAACCCGCCAGAGAAGTGTTGCTGGACTTGATGCTCACATGTGCTGATGAGCTCATCAGAGAAGTTAAGTGGAGGCTGGCTGGGCTGTAGCAGCCAGGCCCTGGGTGAATCCATGATCTTGAGGAACACGGGTCTGGTGGGGAGTGGAGTGAACTTTGGAAGGGTGAACTTCTATCTGTTTAAATAATTTAGTGGATGAGATCCCCTGGGAAACTGCCCTTAGGGACAGGGGAGCTGACCAGAGCTGGTAAGTCTTTTAGGCCACTGTTCTTAGCTCTGCATCTACGTGAGTAAGGAATCAAGCACCGAGTAACTCTCTATGTGACCTGAGGAGTAAAAAAAGGACATTACAGCTGACTACTCTGCTCTGCTGTGACAAGGAAGCCTTTTGCTCTAAGACCTCGTAATCAAATGTAAGACAAACAAGAAAGGTGGAATGACCAGGGTGGAGAGGAAGTCAAGGGCTAGAGGAAAGTGTGATGTGTACCAGAGCTGCAGGGACTGAGGCTTTCTATTCCTAATTAACAGACTCACTTGTCTTATTTTCTGCTCTGACCACTATATGAGCCTTTTAAATATAGAAGGCTCCTCCCTGGCTATGTACACAGCCAGCCCGGCACCACCATCCATCTCAGCTACATGGCCACAGGTCACATTTTCAGAACCACTTGATGGGTGGATTAATGGCTGCCTTTTTATTGCCAGCTTCCCAGCTTTTGGGGTGGGGTGGAGGCGGGAAGGAAAAATATAACTAATAAAAAACCCCCATATGTGAAGTTTTGAAGTGTCATGAAGATGGATAAAAAAAGTTGAGATTTTATTTTAAAATTAATCTGTAGGGGGTTTATTTGCTGCTTAGTATGAAAAATGTGAGGCTTGTAGGTTCATTTTTCACACTTTCCCCCACACACAGCCCAGGCCTGGAAAGTTACTTTATTATTTTTAAATGAAAATATGGAGCTTTACTGGAATAACTAGTAACTGTGGGTGTTCTTCAGTACTGCCCAATGCAGCCACCCCCGCAGAAAAATCAAGGTTTCTATTACATTTAAGATGAAGATCAGGGTCTCTCATCTTCTCTTTCAGGCTTTGAGAGGTAATATTTATTACAAAAATCCTGGAAGTGATTTACAAATAATTGTGATGGTTGATACAGGTTTGATGTACTAAACAGCTCAAATGGAAGAGTTTTGGGTTGTTTTGTCTTTTTAAACATCAAGAGGGACACTACCCAGATTTAAAAGCTGCCCTGTATGTAATGCAAAGAAAACCCCAGCAGGATGCAGGAGAAGGTCTGGGCGCGGAGTAAGGGGAAGTCAGCAAATGGCATACACAGAGCCTGGGCTCAGAAGGGGGGGCTGGGAAATAAATCATCATGACTCGCTCTCTCCATCAGCTATGGAACTGCGGCAAAGCAGCACTCCAGTCAAAAATCTCCTGTCCGAGCCGACGCTTCTCACAGTGGAAATCCGGCCCCCGAAGGCCAGCGAGGGATTGTTTTAACCTCTCGGGCAGAGCCAAGTCTCCAGCCGCGCCGCAGCAGGCAGCGCGCTGCTGCGATGCTGCTCCTGCTGCGGCGCGGCTCCAGCCCCTGCTCCCGCTCCCACCCAGCCCGCGGCCGCAGGGATCTGACTGCGGCAGCGCTCCTGCTGCGAAGGGACCCGAGGCGGCCTGCTGCACTTTGCATACAGCTGCTCTGGCCACAGGGGCTCAGCCTCACCCTGGCTGGCCAATGCCGCCTGTTATTGCTCAGAAACCAGGGTGACACGAGTCATCTGGTCACACCAGGGCAAGGCCGAACACTTTGGGCTCCCCACAGCTGGCTCAGCTGCACTGACCATCCTCAGCCTGCTGGCTGCAATGGGGCCAGCTTGTTCTCTGTGGTCTGCATGGCTGCAGCTGAAAGCACCTGCCCATGACACATGGAATCACAGAATGGTTTGGGTTGGAAGGCAACCTAAAGGTCATCTAGTTCCAACCCCCCTGCCATGGCCAGGGACACCTTCCACTAGACCAGTTTGCTCAAAACCCTGTCCGGCCTGGTCTTGAACTTTTCCAGGGATGGGGCATCCACAACTTCTCTGCACAAGCTGTTCCAGTGCCTCACCACCATCAGAGTAAAGAATTTCTTCCTAGTATCTAATCTCAACCTACCCTGTTTCAGTTTGAAGCCATTCCCCCTTGTCCTATCACTGTGTGCCCTTGCAAATAGTCTCTCTTCCTCTTTCCTGTAGGCCCCTTTAGGTACTGGAAATCTGCCTCGTGGGACAGAAGACACGTGTACCAGGGGCACACCATCGTGCTCTCAGGAGGTCCTCTCCGAAGCAGGGGAACGTGATTTTTACTGTGACTCTTTTGACTGGGAGGCACTTGGAGAGGCCAGGCCTCCTTGGCATCGTATTTCCCACACCCCATCAGCTTACACACTGGGCAGGGCTGGCTGCTGTGCTGCAAGGGTGTGCAGGAGGAGAGGTGTCCGTGCAGGGACCACCCTTTTTTAGCTGCACCCAGGGGCTGCTGGAGGTTTGGGGATGGTGGCAGGGAGGGGGATTGCTGACAGGGCACAGGTGCTCTCCCCAGGGCTGAGCCGAGCTGTGCTGAGTGCCAGCACAGAGTCACACCAGCAGCCCAATGCTCTTTGCGCCCTGGCTGCCTGTCCCAGGAAGCGCTGTCTTCAAAAATCACATAACCCAGGGTAGGGCTGACTTCCTGACACAGGGCATGCCCTTGCCCAGCAATTTGTTTGGATGCTAGTAGTATTTGCATGATAATTACTCTGCCTAAGTAACACCATGTGTGGCATAAAGTGTGAGTGCTTTTCCCCTAGCCTGGAAGAACTCCATTTAGAGACAAGCTTTTTGAGATGGATGAAGCTCAAAGCAGATCCAAGGTACTGCCTACAGTTTCCACACAGCATCATCCTGACTTCATTGGACTGCTCTGTGTGACCAGGGGAGCCATGGGGAGCCCCAAATCAGAGTGGGGAAAAAAAAAAAAAATGCTAAGCAATTAAAGGACACCCCCATCCCCCCATGCCAGCTATCCACATGCCTGGACTTTCCTTCGGGCTGGCACAGCACCCACTGCCTTCCTGAGCTGGTATCTGGGGGGGTGGGAAGGAATTTGGACCCAGTGGATCTGATTGCCAGCACTCTTAAGGAGGCACATGCAGCCATCACGGGCGAAAGCCTGGCTTTAGGACTAGTGACTGCATCCAAAGTGCCTGGCTGCATCTGGACCCCATGCTGGCTCAGGGCACCTCGATCCCAGCTAAGGGGGCTGCTGTGCTCAGCAACCTGGAGTCTGCAGCATGGTCTGGTGAAGCAGGGGGCACTGAGTGGTCTCAGTTCATCTGTGAGTTTAAATGCCCTTCCAGAGAGAAGGAACGTGAGGGAGCTGTGTAAAGGGCTGATGAGAAATATTTAAATATTTCAGTTTCCAGTGTAACTCGAGTCATTTGGAATGGAAAGTTTCCATTACTCAATAAATCTAGTGCATTCATTTAAAAGGGAAAAAAAAAAAAAAGAAAAGAAAACGGACAACTTTTGGTGTTGGGTTGAGGAACACAACAGTGCAGCAGAGTCACTGGCGAGCACCACCCACCAGCAGATACATGATGTTCTTGGCCCAGGCTAGGGCCAAGGAGGGACACGGGGCAGGCATGGAGCACTGGGCACATTTGCTGCCCAGGAAGGGCCTGCTCAGTTGTGCTGACACAGCTAATGCAGAGAAAAATTTAGGCTTGGATCAGAGCAGGTGGGAAAAAAACTCCAAACCTTCAGATGAAATTGAATTGTGTGAGAAACTGTTTAGGAAGATTTATGTGGAGGTGCCCATGTCTGAAGCAATGCTCTGCACTACCTGACTGCAAGAGCAAACTCTGCCCAGGGGTGCAGACATGATCACCCCTGGCTTCTGCCCGGGAAAGGCAAGTACCTACTGCCTTGCCAGGGATAGCTCTGGTGCTGGACTGTCCCAAATCCAGGAGCCCCCTGCTTGAAACACGATGGAGGATTAACTCTACCTGCCCCAGCTCCTTCTGCCACTCCCCACGAGTGGAGCTTGTTCCTAAGGCACGCTTCACAGAGGACCATGCTCCTCACATCGGGTTTCGGGGGGAAAGGAGGAGGTTTGTATGTGCCCGAACTGCTATTCTCAAGCAGCCCTCGACCGCCCCGATGGCTTGGAAGGGGAGACCCGAGCCGGGAAGTGCCGCGGGCACTCGCAGCCCCGGGCGGTGCCGGAGCCCGGCGGCGGGCGGAGGGCGGAGGGCGGACGGCGGGGCTGCACTGCACCCCAGCGGCCGCCGAGCTCCCGCGAACAGAATCCCCGGTGGGAAAAGGCATCCCTCGGGCTCCCTCCACATCCCCCAGACCATCCTCAGCCTTCCCGCTGCGACAGCTCCTAGCCCTCCCTAGCGCCTCTCTGCCACAAAGACGTTTTTAGTATTACAGCCGCTTTAGTGCCTCCCGTTATCCTGCTTCCCCTCTGTCCCAGTCTTCCTCCACCAACGCTGCAGCCAGCAGAAAAGCTTGCACAAGGACTGCGGCACACGGTTTGGGGAGCTGGCGGCTGCTTGCAGCAGACACAGGAACACACGACTAAAGTAAGTAAACAAAGCAGGACCTTTGGCGGCACCTTCTTCCCTAACACACCGAAGAGACATGGAGCACAAGGGAGGACACAACCAAGGCAACCTGGAGCCCCCCAGCCCCTTCTCCCAGTGCTCGCAGCTCTTCCAGGGGAAGAAGCGGGGGGATGGCACTGTGACACTCTAGAGGGGACCAGCTGACACGCGTTAGATGTAGGGCATGACCTGTGCCCTCGCCAGCTCGCACACACCAGACCCTACAAGCTCAGGAGCACGGTAGGATAGCAAGAAGGGCTCTCCCTGGAGGGCTGTGAACAGAGCTTGAAGCTGCACACCCACTGTCACCCTGATGGACACCAGAGCACCCAGCTGCCGGCAGCAGGGCCGGAGTGATGCCCTGCCCCCGATGGGGGAGAAACAAATACCCCCTTCACCTGGAGGTGCAGCTGCAGTGCAGAAACTGTCCCCAAATACAGCTGGTGTTTTTCTGGAACTGAGACACATCCAACACATGGCAGGGCTCCCACCTGAGCTGGCTGGATCAGGCAGCAGAAGGGAGGGCAGAGAAGTGTCGCCTCCCTGCAGCAGGATAGTGTGATAGCATCCACTGACATCCTGCCCCTGTGTTTCTGGGAAGATAGTGACGGTAGTCCAGATACTTGTACAGCTTCCTGCCCAAGCCAGAGGGACAGAATTACTGTAAATACTGCTATTTCTGGTCAGTCTGAGGAACACAACCTTGCCAGTCAGTCCTGCCCTGTTGCAGGGACCATTTTTGAAACAGAGGCTGAGGCAGTGGCAAAAAAAATGCTCTCCTCATGACAAACCTGCATTTACAGCCAGAAACTGTTGTAAATAATATTTACATCCAAGGCACAAAAAATGTGCAGACAGAGCACTGTAATTTGGCAAGAGATGGCTCTATAATCACCAAGAAGGATTTACAGAAGCAAACAAACAGAAAGGAAACCATACCATTAACGGTATCAAATATCAACAGAGAGAAAAATAACGCAGCCTCACTAGCAGCAGCAGCAGCAGCAGCAGCATCTTTTCTGCCTACAGAGCAGCCAGGCAGTAACAGATGACTTTCACAGCTCAGCACATGTTAAGGAGTCAGGCCAGAAGGCTGGGAGAGCTGGATCCAGGTCTCTGTACCACCTTGGACAAGTCACAGGCCATCCCTTTGCCCCATGCACCAATACAAATAAGGAGAGCCTGGAATATGCAACACCAAGATCACACCTTCCCCCCCCCTCCGAAAATGGTGCACAGTTCCACAGTTCCAAATGGGCATGCTTGGAAGGAAAAACTACAGATCCCTCACCTTAAAAATCCTGCTAAATCCAGCTGAAGTTTTACCCAGTTCTTCCAGGTTCTCAAGATGGGCTGATGTGCGTTCAGTTCCTGTCTTGCCCAGGCCAGGGAGAGGGTCTGAAGATGCCTTTGGGCATGTTTTAGTGATAAATTGAAGGATGAAAAAGAGGGAGTCCTGTTGATTTTAATGGTCATCTTTCAAAGCACTGCCATGTGTCTGTCTTTCAAGTGTCTCAAACGAGACCCCATCCCCTGCACTTCATTTGACCAGGCTTTGTTTTATGGCTTTTCCAGCTTGTAAGAGCAGACCAGTGGAAAAAAAAAAATCAATAAAAGCTAAGTTTGAACTGCAGCCTCTAATAGAATGAGGTTTAGATTGAACTGTTGTCCAGTGTATGTAGGTAAGAAACACTGTATTGTTCCCACATAGCCCTGCTGTCAGCATTACAAGATGCTTGCTGGGCTGACACCGGTGCTTCTGCCTGTTAAGCCCTAGACTCTGGCACATATTACAGTTTCCTTTATTATTGGTCACAGACCAGATCAGTCTGTGAACTGAGAAAGGGATGCACCTGTTCACACCCATGAGTTTGTGTGAAATTTCAGTGAAGGTTTAGCACAGCAAGTTTGTGGGTACCTGACCAGCCTCTCAAGAAGCTATTCCTGAAGTGCCCTAAGTAAAACAAAAATGAGTATCAGGGCTCTCCCAGACTGCCTTAGGCTGTTTTTCAACAACTACTGAGTGTTGCCGAAACTTCTATTTGTTTTCTGAGATGCTTCCTTTTTACAAAAACATCCCACGCCCCCAGTGCCCTCTTATTCACTAACCAGGTGCTACACAGAGCTCAGGAAGAAAACACCGAGTTTGGATGTTAGGATGTTTTTCATAAATTACATATATTTTGGATGTAAACAATGACTACTTCTTGAAATGTCATTTTCTATTTTCTTGTTTTCACTGTAGGTTGAAGGTTCAAAGAGATCAAGTTTTAGAACACCAGGAGTAGCCTTTGCTGTGGTTGCCTAAACAAAAGGGGAATGTTAAGTACTGGAACACAAACAGGGAAGTGGTCCTCCACTTTGAATAGAAAAACTTTGCTCTTGTTAAATCCTAAAAAATGAAAGCAACCAGTTGCTACAGCCTCTCTATGCTGGGATCACATTAAGGGCTTTGCCCAGGCTGCATGATGAGGCTGCTGCCAGCTCCAAATCCCAGCCATCCCCACATCCTGACCTCTGTCACATCCCCATCACCAGCATCAGTCCAGTTTGCCACGTGGCTGTTTCACATGCAGCAGGAAGAGCAGTGATCATCTGAGGTCTTTGATCATGTTTTGGGGTTTCTTTAACAGCTCTTGAAGCATTTCAATTTGCCAGAGGGTTGGTACCCGTGGTTTTAGGTGTTCCCTTGCCATAGGTCCCAAATCCATGTGTATCATGTGGTTTGACTTTGTCAGCTCTGATGTCTCACCACTGTGCCTCAGATTCCCCTCTCTCAGTGCCTGGAGGAACCTAATTGAAGGCACTTCCAAATAAGTTCTCATGCTGCAGCAGCTCCAAGAGGCACAATAAGGACCGGGGCCCCTCTGTGTAGGGGCTCGAGCAGGATCACTGCATTTAGGAGCCTTTAACCCAAGGACAGCACCTGAGCACAGGCTACCTCAGCTGAGAAAGTCACCAGGGCGACAGGAGGACAATATTTGACCGGTGTGTTCCTCCAGCAGTTCATTTTGCACTGTACTTAGAGGGGCAGCTGCCTTCAGTTCCAGCTGGAATCACAGGCAGAGAGAGCTTGGTGTCTGCCCCAGATTCATGCTGCCTGTGTACCTCTAGAGAGTGATGAAGGAAAATACAGTCCAGGTCGGGCTAGACTGGTGCATACATTACAGAATATCTATTTTATGCATCTTGCATATGGTCATCACCACTTACTAAAATCTTCACCAAGACTCGAGGTGCCATTGCTGGAAGCAGCCTCGCTCATCATCAGGGATGCTTTTGGGAGCGTCTGGTGCCAGAGGGGGAGCAGCTCCTGGGGGCACACAGTTGCTGTCATCCTGAACAACACTTCTCAGGCTTCCACTACACCCAAGGTGGGCTTGGCCAGCCACAGGAGGATTTTTGCCCCTGCCCCACTCCCACCAAGGCTGTAGGCTGAGCAGAAAAACCTCCAAGTATCATCAAAAGGCTCTGCCTCCTGAGCAGCTCCCCTGGCTCCTCATGGGTCCAGGAGCTTGCCCAAAGTTACCATGCTGTGCAGAAGTCCTGGGAACAGCTCTGGACTATGTCTGCCCTGGACGACAAAGAGAGAATCACTCCACCCTGCTGCAAGGCTGAGTGCCCTTCTGCAGTCTCAGTCAGGCACCAGGAGGGGAAGACAGTCTGCTGCCGTCTTTTTTTGGTTGTTAATGTTGGGTGGGAGTTCCCCGAAGCCATATACTGAGCATCTGGCACTGCCATCCCCTGCATGCTGCCACTTCATCATCCTAAACCAGGGGATGTCATTAGTGATCTGTATGGCTGTGGCACTCACAAGGAGCACTCATCCATCTGCCCCTCCCCAAGTACCTCCCTATCACCCCAGGAGTTATCTTGGGTGGCTGGAAAGGCTCTGTTGTCTTTCCAGCTGTTCAGATCAGGATCTCCTTTGTTACTCTGAGGTTTTGCTAAGGGTTTGCATTGTGTTAAATTTCAGGAAGCACAATGAAACTGAAGATCTTTGTATGCCAGGCTCCTGCCCTAAAGTACTTAGTCTCTGGGGAATGGAGAGCAGACAAAAGAGAAGAAAGAGGGTACAATATCTGAGCAAAAGATCAAGCCAGTGAGATAATATATTATTCATTAAGTATATCTCCAGAACAAGTGACAGAGGGAGTGCAGGAACAGAACTTACAATCGTCTTAGGTACAGTTGTAAAAAATTTATATACCCTTTTTTTTCTCCTCTTTTCCGACATCTGTTTACTTCATTTGGGATAGGACTCTGCCTAGCCACCGTTTTTGAAAATGAGTGTATTTATATATTCCCACTGTTTTTACTGGTGATGATGGGATGTGCATGGGATCATGTGGGTAGATAATGTCCATGGAAAGAACTGCAGAGGTCTGAGTTTGGTCCTAAAGCTGGTGGTAGCTGGGGTCTTTCCTGAGACCTGTCTGTTAAATGGGCTCACAACAGAGACCAAGCTGCCCTGACCTGTGGTCATTTCTCTCTGGTGGTACAGATGCCAGAAATACATTTGTACGCTGCCTTTCCCAACCTGCCAACTTTTCTCTTACTGCTACTTCTAACACTAGCCAAACCAGCTCAGAGGAGATCACAAGAAGTCCTCCTAGATGTATATTCTCACTGAGGGGCTCCTGCTGACTTTTGGAAGGTGTCTCTTGTCCCCAGATTGCTGGAGGACTCATAGGATGCTGTGCTACATGCACTGGAACAGGAAGGAACTGGGGAACAGCAGTTCAAGTCAAGGACCTGCGCCTCCAGCACGGAGATAATGACAATTAAGTGGCTATTGCCAAGGGCAGCTCCCTCCCAGAGGTACCACACTTCAGTGCACATGCAGCTTTGGCTTCTGGCATCATTTACACCTTCTGAGCTTTCCTTCCCCGTGCAAGCCCCCTATTCAGGCCCTCATTTGGAAAGGAAAGCAGTGAGGGACTGGTGGCTGCAGAGCTACTCCCTATTTCAAAGTGGGTGCTAAAACCCTTCTGCTCAAAACTGAGCAGGGCGACATAGAAACAAATCCCCTCAGGCTTGAGCCTCCACAATCACTTTTTACCCTCCTTACCACCCCAAGCAGAGGCAAACCTGCACTGTCACACAAAAAATCCCCCCAAAAACCTTTCTCTTTATTCTCCAGACTAATCTCTGTCTCCACAATACGATCCTGAGGTTTAATCTGATTATGATCCTTCATATCACACTATAACAAATGGCCCCAGCTGCCAAGCTAAGCAGTTTAATGAGATACTGTATCGGCTATCAAACGGAGGGCAGAGGAGACACTGCAAACAAAGGCATTGCTTGTTCAGTCCCATCCCCAGGACGTGGGGCATGGGCTACAAGGAAACACTCATGCAACTAATGTGTTTCTTCTCTAAGAGGAGAAGACCTGCCTTTCTGCAAGAGTTTTGATGGAGAACTGTGCTCTATCAAGCAGGGTGGCAGATCCTTCGTGACTGGCAGCTGTGAGATATGACCACAATGTTGTCTGGCCATGAGGGTCTGAATACAAGATAGAGAAAATACAGTTTGTCTTCAGTCAGATGTTATTACATCTGATCTAAACATAAAAGCCCAAGATGTATCACATGGCAAATCAATATAGTTGTTTGTTATGCAATCAGACACTTTTTTTCTTCCTGCCTAGATAAGACCCACCCTTCCCCCTCAGAACTGCAGCCAAAACATAATTCCCTCTCAGTGGCTAATGGCATTCATAAATTACGCTCAAGATCTATTGTTCATTTAATCCTTTTTGCTGCTATTAGCTCTGGTCACTGATCTGTTGCCTCTCCAGTCTATGGCATTTTAATGACACAGCTAGAAAACAGCCAAACTCTTCAGCTTAGTGGTAAAAGCTGGGTATGTGTTACATGGAGGAATGGTGTCTACCACTAACTCAAGGGGAAGAAGTGTGGGAGAATTACAGGCCGGAGCTGGTTGTTGCCTGGGGAAGGCAGAGAGGAGCATACTCATTGATTCTGGCCTGAGCTCAGGTCTTATGGAGATGATGAAGCTGTTGGCCCATGGCCTCAGGAATATGGTTCACTTCCAAGATAACCAGGCCACAGCAAGCCTTTCAACTAGACTATCCTGGTTTGCTAAAGGAAATAATTGATGATAGTCGGTCCTCCTTTGAAGGTGCAGTTATTTTTAACGGAACTTGACCTTTGTGTGTTCTTTCCTCTACAGCACAGGGGCTATACTGCATGGATTAGTATTATCAACGTGACACGCCATTACAGCAGATACTGGTGAGGCTCCATCTGGAAGGCTGCAAACCACCCTGGTTACCTGTGCAGAGATGAATTACACTCAGTGTAGAGCAGGACTGGAACAGAGGTTTTATCAGAGAAAAAGAGACCACAGAGTTTGACACATCAAGTCACGCTCACCTAAAGGCAAGGGAGTTATGAATACCCTTGTGATGGCTGCACAGACAGCAAACCCTATGGAGGGTGAGCAGCAGCTTGATCTGTACTGGTACAAACCAGACTGCACTGGCTGTGAACACATCTGGGCTGAAAGTTCAAAGAAGGCTCCTAATGATCTGTGTGGGTCTGAAACAATCTGCCTGCCTCGGGAGCCAGGAGCAAAGTATCTACCTACCTTTGAAACAGCTCTTGGTTAATTTGGGGGAAAGGACCAGGAAGAGCAGCAGATGGATTCGGTGGCTGATGACATTCCTCCCAGCTACACGTCCTCAGCCTTTTAAAATGGGATCCCAGGAATTCCACATGGATGTTCATTTCCTCAGCAATTTTTACCATAGATTTTAAAAAATTTCTTCTGAGCTGCATTCTTGTTTTGGTTCACTACTAGCTTAGAACTGGACTTTCTTAAGCTCTCCTGAATTAACCAAACTTCTTCCCTAGTTGCAGTGCATGCAGCCTTGCCCTTCAGGTCCCCCAGCTGTGTTGTGACAATACTGGCACCAGAAGGGGCTATGGCCTGCCCTCTGCTGCTGGGATGTGCTGCAAAAGCAGATGGGTGTAAGGCTGCCTGCAGTTGTGGCAGAAGAGGTTTGGCTGTTCGAGTTGCTGGATAACAAATGGTATCCATCTCCTCCAAGGCAACAGGAGAAATATGCTGGGCCAGATGCAACTGAGCCATGGCTGGGAATCAGGCTCTGGACCACCCTATATGTAAAGTGGTGCTGGTTTGCCCCAAACCAGGCCAGGAGACACTTCAGAGACAGAGTCAGAGAAGTGGGTATTTGCTTTATTCAGCGCCGGGTGTGTGTGGGCTCTCTCCTCTAGCAATACACACCCCAGCACTTCCTACAACACAATATTATGGGTAAAATTCATGAATATTCATCACATTCCTTGGGATAGGAGTGGTTATACAAATTACTTCTTGGAAGTCATTAATATCATTAGCATAGGTGTCACGCGTGTGTGGTGTATCCTGGTGGTCGCACTGAGGAAGGCTCCTCTTCTTCCTCAGGGGTCTTTCTGATGAAGGCTAGTAGTCTGCCTCACAATGCACTTTTCACCTTCCTTTCTAGAGCATGAGTGATCTTTCAGAGAGTGATTCAGCGGTTTCTGAAATGATCCTTGTCCCCTCTATCTTGACAAGACTAGGGCGAATCCGGCTTCTTAGGTTTTGTGATTAACATTTGCTGTCTCCTAACAGTTAACTGTGCTTACATGAGTTAGCAATTGATCACCCTTTTCTCAGTGCCCTCCCAGGCTGAAGCAGGCTCAGTTCATGCTTCTAGGAGCTGTTGGCCTGTGTTGCTGCCTGATTCCAAGAGTGGCTTCTCAAAGAATGGAGACAAAAAGATACTAAGATTTTTAGTCTAGAAATCTTTAAGTGGCACAAGCCACAGTTGTGCAGCTGGTAATTACCACCACCCAGGGGAGCCTGGGAAGATGCCATTCTTTTTTTCTAATTACTACAAAGCCTTTCAATCTGATTAATTCTTTCCTTAATGCATTTCCTTGTAATTTGTATTTGTGAAGATGCTAATGGTAAATTAGACAATCTTTCCTGTGAAAAATACATTCTGCACTCTCCATAGGCTTGGTCTCTGGTGGTCTTTGCACATTCTTCATCACCTATGCAGGAGATGCTTTCAAAGCTAGGTGCTGATCCTGTCCTTTCTTTCAGTTCAAAGATGTTGCTTGGAGCAGAATGAACAAGTACCTGTAACATGATGGAAGTGTTGTCCATTTCTTTGTGCTGCAATGGTTTGGGTCAGAACAGGCTAAAACACATTTGCTACCTGGTGCTGTTTAATTTCCTTTGAAATTGTGCATATTATCCCAGCCAGGGAAGTCAGATCCCAAAGAGGTCAAGGGCACCACACACCTCCTACAGTAATGGCACTGGTTGGCCTGATATGGTGAGTGGAATCTCTTACCATGATTTGAGAACTGGCTGCTGTGTCACTATCTCGTGTGAGATTACAAGGACCTCAGATGAGTGGGCATGGGGTATAATAATAAAAAATACGTTTCTCCTCAAAACCAGAAACACTAGCATGGGTAAGCAAAAAAATATTTAGTGTGAAGGCAGAATTATCCTGTTATCTATCACTGTCTATGTCCCAGCTTTGCTCAGAGAGGCCAGGCTGCTCCCACTGGGAACATAAATTTGCAAGGTGCTCTAACTTAATTGCTGGACACCATTTCAAACTAAAGATGGAGTATAAGTGAGGGTGACTAGATGGTCTGTAATGGCCTCTGTGTATACCTGGGTTCCATGAACTAAAAGAGAGTTGATAGGCACTGAGAAATTACCATTCCCACCAGAACCAAATGGGTGGCAGCAGAAAACTTGTTCAGAGAAAGTATCTTTTTTTTTTTTTTTTTTTTGCTGGAGGAGGGAGGAAAAAAGGAGGGAGACTGAGGAGCTTGAGGGGTGTGGGAGTCATGGCCTAGCCCCATGGAGAGAGGGCAGGACCCTAATGCAGCAGGGCACTGGCTATTCCTGCAAGTTCCCTCCTTCCCAGAACCCTGCCTGCTTGTTGGTGCATTACCAATCGAAGGCTGTTGGGAATTACTGCAAGACCATCAGAAAGAATAAATCCATATTCTGGCTCTTAGAGTGGCTTCTAGAGTTTAGAGACTTTTTACCCAACTCTTGCTATTTATTAGAAAACTCTCCCATGGTCTCTTCTCTCCTTTTTGGCAATAGAATTCAGCATTAAAATAATCGAGCTCATTTGTCTCAGCTTGATGATAATAACAATTATATATATAACAATAATAAGATGCAGATTTTAAGAGCGACATCCTGGATCGGTGTTTGTGCTTCAGAGAGACATTGCCCTCTAGTGACTAGAAGGCAGGCTTTGTAAAAAGACTAAAACATCAAGAGTTTTGTTCAGTTTTATATGGCAGAGCAACACATTCAATTGAAATTTCTGACAGAGTGAGCTACTGACAGAGCTGACAGACAGACAGACAGCTACTGTGGTGAGGGCTGAGAATGCAGCAAATACTCATGAAAGCACTGAAAAAGAGAGGGCGAGAAAATGGTCATCACATTCCTTCCAAATACTCTGAACAAAGATAGAACTTTTGATGAAACCTATTTCAAGAAAGTCTGTATTTGTCCAGATGCTCACTTTTAAAAAAGAAAAATTATTAATATGAAACACAAAACTTACTCTGTAGCCAGAACACAATGTGGTACCTCTTTTTGGAGGAAAATCTTGGGATGAGGCCATGATTTTGCAATCAGGCTTGGTGTATAAGTGAAAAGCTATTTGCAGAAAGTTTACTGTGGTAAGAAATGTGATAAATATATTTGGCAAGTTTGGTTTTTTTAATAAGAGACCTCCTGCACAACTCTCCCACAACCACAAAAAACCCCATACACCCAAGCAGACCTGCACAAGATGATATAAGATAGTATCTCAAAGATGTCTCAGAGAGGAATTAATTCTTGTATTCAACTACTTCCATGGACATGCTAGTCCTGTCTTCAAAGCCCTTTCCCTTTGCTAGAGGCCAGCTGTATCACATCTTGCTGTTCTGGAGAAAAGCTGGGGGATTGTTCCTGTGTCTTTGTGGTCAACAGTAATGTACCTTCCGTGTTTCAGTGGTGACAAGGATATTTTCTGCAGCAGCATATGCTAGCTGATGCACTTGCTTGTGTAAACAAGAAGAAAATAGAGCACAAACTGATCAGACTTGGCTCAAAGCAGGGGTCCATCACATTCTGTGCTTATTTCCTGGCTTTGCTGAGTCATTCCTGGCTGTAAGAGGCTGCCACTCTGGCAGAGCAGTGGAACATTCCGTGTCATGGCTGTGATGCCCATGATTTGGCTTCACAGCAGGCTGTGAACCACAGCAGCTGAGGACTCTGACACACAGCTGCATCCAAGTTAAGGTATCACCCCCGAAACATTTTTTTCACCCAGCTATCAAGGGGGATAAATTCTTCAGCAGCCACAACTAAATCCCAAAATGATCATACATCAGAGCAGTAAAATATCAAATTTGGGATTAATAGCGCTGAATGTTTTTCACTGCCCTTGAACAGTCTGAACTGTTTTTGCCCTCCTCTAACTTCAGAAGCCAGCCCTTCAACCACAAGACAAAACCAAGACGAAGTAGGAGACATTACTTCATTGCCATAGCTGCCTGACTCTGCCTGGCAGATTGGCATCTCCTTGCACTTTACCGAAACAGCTCCGCTCACAGGAAACAGGAAAGCCACACTTTAACAGGAGGTGTCATCATGAAACTGACACTTGTGTCCCATTTAGGGAGCCTGGAGAACAAAGGTTTAGCAAGAGAAGTTAACTGTTCAAAACAATGCAGTTTACCTATGTGGAAAGATGACTTGGAGAATATTCCAAGGATTTGAGCAAAGAGGGTGACAGTTTACATGGTAGGATCAGGTCCGTACATGGTGGGATCTGATGCAGGAGACCAGGAACACATAGCTGGAATCCTTCCTGATCCATATCTACTCTGCTCAAGAGCTGTAGAAGAAAGCCTCCTCTTATACTTGGGTGAAGGAAAGGACAGGATAGAACAGATTAGAACAGAGCAGACTATTTGAGTTGGAAGGGACTTACAATGTTCACCTAGTCCAACTGCCCTTCCTAGCTGACCAAAAGCTAAAACACATTGTCCAAATTCCTCTTAAACATGCTTGGAGCATCGACTCCTTTTCTGGGAAGCGTTGAGGCATTTCCATGTGTTCTATCACTGGATCCCAGGGAGAAGGAATCAGGCACCTCCCTCTCCTCTTCCCCTCCTCAGGGTGCTGCATGGGGCCATGAGGTCTCCGCTCACCTTCCATCTCTCTCAACCTGACAAGCCCAAAGTTTTCAGCCGCTCCTCACACAGGACGGGCCTGGCAGCCCTCCCGCCAGCTTTGCTAGGCCCTGGGCTCCCTGCAGGACGCTGCGGTCCCCGTGGAGCGGCGAGGCCCGGCAATGCCCGCGGCAGGAACAGTTCAGAGGGGGCGCGGCAGGCCCGTGGTTGTACCGCGGGCTGCCACCAGGGGGAGACGCCGCGCCGCGGGTGCGCCTCCCGGCAGCCCGGGATGCAAATCCCACCTCCGCCACCCCTGGCAAAGGACTTCGTTACCTTCCTGCACAGGGGTGGCAAAAACCCCCCACCAAACCAAACCACACCATACCAAACCAAACCCCTCCTATTCTGGTTTAGTTTCAGTGGTTTAATAACATTCAAACCAGCATTCTTTATATTCATTCTAAAGCTCCGTTCTTTCGAAATACTAAACTTCATTTTCTTTCGAAACATCCACAAAATTAAAAGCACTGGGGGTCTTGCAGCTAAAAGCCTTTGAAAAATAGTCTCCTCCTGCACAGCACCCAAAAATACGTGGGTACTAACAACTAGGGAAAGACCTGCTCCTCCTCCAGCCTGCTGGATGGAGCCAGGGATGGGAGTGAAATCAGCCCTGCCAAAGCCCCCTGATTGTATGGCACTAACACAACTGGCAAAGGCAAACACGAAGAAGACGTGTTTGAAGCAATTGGAAGAAAAATATAAATGGAGGAGAGAAAAATGAAGAGGCAAAACCCACTGTTCCTCTTCTTGCTTCCATTAAGCTCTTCAACACTAGCAGCATGGTTATATTCCTACTGGATCCTATGGGAGTAGAATCTCATTGAATTGGAGATGGAGGCATCAAAGTGCCCCTGAGAAAGCTTACGGCCTCAGAACATCTTGGAAATGTTCCTCTGCCCTTCTGCAGAGCTGGCCTGTGAGGTAAGCAGGCAATTAAACCCGCTGTCCTTGTGAGAAAGGCGATTGCAGCAACAGTGCGTGTGCTAGGTTACAGAGGCAGCAGAGCAAGACTCCTTTGCGCTGCCTTTCAGCTTAGGTGCCACAAGACGAGAGACACAGAACAAGGCAGTTGCCTGCTCTGACTGACACAGAAAGTTGGGTTTCACTGGCTGTAGCTTCCAAGCAGGCTGTCACTGTTGAAAGCAAATTAGATCAGCTGGGCATCAAGCGATACCTCCCATCAGTTTTCACCACCCACTGCTGCCAGCTCGACACTTCTCTTTCGCGCTGCATGTGCCAACTGTCTTACAAAGCCAGCTGCAGCAGCTACTGGAGGGACACGGAGAACAACCACAGGTGGGGAGAGGAGCTGAGGGATCGACTCGGGGTTGGGGCGAGACCTTTGCCTGCCTTAGTCCAGGCAGAAAACAGGGTTCTCCAAGAAGACTGCGAGCTTGCTGGCCACCAGGTCCAGGTCACTGGTGTTGGCATATTTGAGCAGATTGGTGTTCTTGAGAAAGTAATGCTTGAGGAAGTGCTGGCTTACACACTTGTGCAGCTTCTGTACCAGCCTCAGAAAGGCTTCAGGGAAGCAGCGCCAGTCCTTGGTGCGTGGGTATTTTTCGCACGTCCAGAATAGCACTGTCTGCAAGAAGCAGATGGGAGAGAAGATGTTTTAGAGGTTCTGTCGAGGGCTCACACAGCTTACTAAGGCAGTTTTAGTGCGGGTAAATGGCTGACAGCCTTGGAAATCACAGAGACTCGCACTATTACTTCTCTGTGTTAACATTTCTGCAATGGAGGGATCCCAACTGAAGTCTCCTCTGTGGACCAGGCAGTGCAGCTCGGAGGTGCCTGGTTAGGATCTCTCCCCAGAGGAGCTACTCTCCACTGACTGAGCCAGGAGCCCAAGGAAAATGATCTTGCTAAAATAATCTCAGCCTATCTGCCATCCTCTAGCAGGAGCCTCTGTAGAAATGCCAGGCATTTTAGGCTGTAGAAAATGGCCTATTATGCAAGTGTAGAAGCCAGTAGGTGCAAGGAGGGACAGAGCATAATGAGATTAACATAATTATTTGTTAGCTTCAGCTGTGTTTGTGCTGAAGATGCTCAAAGATCTGCATCCTAAACAGACCGAGGTTCCAAGAAGCTACTGCAGGTGCAAGGCTGCTTTCTGGTCAGATGCTGCCTGTTTTTTTCTGACATGTGATACCTACTGCATGTCTTATGTTCTATTCCCCCAATAGCATTTAATGCAATTTAACATTTGAGAAATACATAGTTAAAATCACAAAATGCATATGGTTATTGGTCTTATAGTATTATTTTTACACTGCCCATGTGGAATTTTCTCAGACTTTCCCATGACTGAGAAGAATTTTCTCAAGGAACCTAGACTTATTGTACCAAAAAAGCCACACTGACTGCCTTGGGCAACCTGAAATAATTTTTTGAAATACAAAATGACCTATCCTGAGTTCAATAATTCTGCTAAGTCCCTTAACTGTCTGTCCTCGGAATCCCAATTTTATTTTGCAAATTCAGCTACCCTAAAAGAGACTTACAGTCATTGTGAGAGGTGGTGGAACCACAGCCTTCAACTTGTCTGTTTCTACAGAGGTACAATTTCAGCTATAGTTGTACTGCTGACAAATTTCTTCTCAAACAGTTTTTCAAATGTGAAAAATTTTTTGTTCACAGCTGCAATAACCACAAAGCCTATTTTTGAATGTCACCAGGGAACAAAGACATAGTGAGGAATTCAAGCTATAACTCTCTGAGAGCTGCTCCTTGAAGACTTGCAGAGCAGTTACCTTCTGACACACCAAAACCACTTCAGCAGGATCCATGAGCAGCAGTCGCAATGAAGTTTCTGGAGGCAAGGAACACAGTGCTGCTTTTTCATTCAGGTGCCCAAACAGGTAATTTATCCACAGCACTTATGTCCCCAACTGCCAGCTGTCTACCAACAGCATAGAGTTGGCTTTCATAAGGTACCTAGATCTTTTGAACTTCCAGATCTTGAACTTCATTCCTATGCAGGTAAGCAAAAGAACTGCAGTTGCTTGCTCCTCTCTGGCTTTCACAGCTTCTGGGAGGCAGAGTTCCTCTGTCATAGAGGGTCCTTCTCATATGGAGTCTTGTTTAATCCTAATTGTTGGATACCTCTGACAGGGGGAACCTGAGAATGTGAAGAAACCTAACACTAAGCCTCTGCTCAGCTGCTGGTTTATCCACTGACTGTTTGTTTCATTTTTCTTTTCTTTTTTTCCTGAGTTTCTTTTTAATGTGAGTAATTTTGAAAAATTCTTTCTGTCTGGTAAACCAGTCCTCTCTTGTAATAAAAGCCTGAAGTACAGTTATAGTAAAGAACTGAAGAGCTTCCAAATAGTTTTTTAATTTGATCAAAAGTCCTTGCAACAGCACTTCCTGCACATCTGCTCCTTCCGCCAGGGAAAAAAAGTGTTTCTAATGATTAAATGGTTTTCCACTTTGTCTTACATATGGCAGTTTTCCTGCCAGGTTGTTCTTACAGGCACTGAGGTGCATTCAGCTAAGCTATAATCAGCCTCATGATTTTTTTTTTTCACTCCATCTTGACTTAGAGAAGTGCCATGACTGTAAGAGCATTTGATGGTCACCAGCTTTTTCTTTAGGAGAAATCTTAGCATTGCATCTGGTTTTGGACACCAAAAGGTCAGTAACTGCTGTGGGAACCTGGTGGCTTGAGTCTTCAAGGTGGGAGAAGTACAGCCTCTCCCTGGCAACTCCAGGAGGATGAAGTCCCAGAAAACAGGATTGCTCTATAGTCTGACAAATGTGCTGCCTGTGGCCCATCAGTGTCTGCAGCTGTCAGATGTGGCGACACAGTCACAGCAGAGTCTTCTCTCTCTTCTTCACAAATCTCGTCTGAAGCCATCTTGAACCCTGAAATAGGTGCAGGGAGGATGCCACCACCCTTTTACCTGTTTCTTCCCTTCCTACCCCAGGTGAAGCACCACCAGAACTTTAGCTTGCACCTAATTCATTAATAATGCTCACCTAAGACAGTTTTGTTTGGTGCATATCCACAAAGAAAAAAAAGCACCATCTTCCACCAGAGAGACAGATGCATATAGATAGCTGGCATAGTCAAGTAGCAGGAAGTAATTGTGCAATTACAGACAGCAGTACAACGTGAAGTCGAAACAGAGCAGGGGCCTCGACTCTAACATTATTTATGTTGCTGCAATCATAATGTTCCTACAGGCCTTAATTTCTTATTGAAGTTTGGAACACATATTTAGTGCACTCCTTGCCACTGCAAAGCAATGAAAAGGTAGAGCAGTTTTGACAGTTACCTTAGAAGTGGCACAGATGCTACAGTGATTTACACCACAACATTCTGACATTACTGGATGGAAGCCACCGCAACAGATCCTGCGACTGTATGTTGGTATCAGGGTGATGCCTACCTGAAGGTGATAAGCTGTGATGACAGGCTTATTTCCAGCACACCAGACATCTTCCTTCATCTGCCTCATGACCCTGAAGCACTTCATGCGACAACCACCATCTTCATCAAGTCCCTCCATGAGGATGTGCTCAGCACGGGAGAAGCACAGCTGCCAGTGATAATTAGAGCGGGCCAGGAGGTCAAAACCCAGTGACTGTGAACAACAGGGGAAGTGTGACAGCAGATCAGAGGCAAACTTCTCCCAGCAACACACAGAGAGGTTACAAAAGCATGTGCAACATCTCTCAAAGCCTATTCTAAACAGGGTTAGCAGAGGCAGCAAACTTGAGGCACACTCCCATCTTAATTTTTAGTTGAATAAACATGCATTTTGTATTGTTTTCTTGTATGCTGGTATCAGTTATTGCCAGGTGATTGTGCTCTAGAGCCATTGGGCACAGTACCAGCAGTGCCACTAAAGCAGAGGTGCAGCTCTGCAGGCACTTTGCTGTGCATGAGCAGGTTGTGCATAAGAAGGCAGCAGGACTGGAAGGCAGAATGGGACCTGCAGGAACATGGCAATTGGGGCTGAGCTGAAGTGCCAGAATCCAGCCGTGAGTGTTGTAGGGAAAGATGGGATTGAGCTGGAGGGAAAACTGCAAGACAGCAGCCCATTTGCTGAAGGCTTACATGAGGCAGGGCAGAGCAGCAAGAATGATGCACGTCACAGCTGTGTGATGCAGGCAGAACTGTCTGCTAGAGTCTCATGCAATAAAGTTAACTCCAATATTTTCTATAGAATTCACCACTGTAAGGGGTGAAAAATAAAATAAAAATAAAATCCAAATAAAATCTGACAGAATATTCTGAAACATCTGCTAACCCTAGTGCCATCACCATGTAGTTCTTCCTTTGGGAAAATACCGTCAGACACCTGACAGATAAATTCCATCCCAGAGTTAAGGGTGTTTTTTACACTGTTTACCTTGATGCATTGCACTTTTTCCTCAGAAGGCCAACGCTTAAGGCAACGAGGCCACCGGGCTTTCTCGGGCCAGCAAGTTGGAATCTCCACAGCAGGGACCAGCTCCACCTCAACCTGCGATTCTGATGTCTCCACAGCCACCCGGACCACTGAGCTGAAGCTCTCCAGAACTGTCACTTTACCTGTGAAAGAACAGCAAGAGAAGACATACAGATAAAAAGGTCCTTTTCCACAAGCCAAGCAAGAGGCTGTCTAGAACCTTGCAGTTCTATTGGTCTGCCTTAACACTTCCTCTTCAATGCCATAAGCAGAATGTAAGAAAAACCAAAATCCATCTAAATCTCTCCCAGGGAATGAGAACAGGAAGAAGATGAAAGAACAACTAAGTTCTCAACTTTATACTCAATTACCATGTTTTTTTTTTTCCTTTGTGGTCCTCTTAAATCCTAGGATCAGCTTCTTCAAAATAAAGCTAGACAATTGGTGCAACCTAATATTTTTAATGGTACAGTACAAAATCACTGCAGGTTAGAGAGAGGACCAGATGAATGCTTCCTATCTAAAGATGTTCTTCTTTCTTCAGAGAACCTGAGATCAGACCCTTTCCAGATCACACTTAGCACTGCCAGTCATTCAGAATGTTTTGTGGGGTATCTGTAAGCTTTGTTTCTGGAGATGCACTTGCACAGAAGACAACACCAGAAATTATGGTCTGTTGTGCAGAGCAGTCACACAGAAAAGGCTAACTGCTACATCACTGCGAGTGATGAGTGTTAAGAAGAGTTAGTTCCAATGTGACTTGGAGGAAAGAAGTTTCCTCAGTGTGAAAGAAGAGCGGCTCATCTCCAGGAACAACATGATCTAAGAGTACCGAAAGGAGAGAAAGCTGCAACTAATGGACTTTGTGAAACGTTTCCTGTTGGACCAGTTGTGTTCATGGAAGAAGTTTCTGTCCCAGTCAGTCTGACAGGATCACTGCCCCTTCAGCTCTGCCCTCTGAGCCAATTAGGTGTTCATCCTCTAACCCACTGAAGTAAAAGCCTGAGCAGATGAACATAAGCAGTTTAAAGAGCAGTGTGTTATCCCACCTCATGTTGATTGGCATGGGCTAAGGAGCAAATCATGGGGTGAATTACCTTGCAAAGAGTAGAGTCCATCCCAACCAGAACTTCATAATCTATGTGCTATTTTCCTGCTGAGCCAAGCCTGGCATCAAAATAGGAACTGTCCTGCTCCCAAGTTCCCAATAAGGATCCCTAGCAGCTGAGAAGTGTTAGAGAAACTGCTGTATCAGCATGTAAATATGTTCACGGCATTTCCAAAAGCATTGTGATGCTTACACCTACTTTTCCACTAATGGAAAGTGAGACACCTCAAAAACTGATTTTGCTGGTGCTCAAAGAATTAAAAACCAGGGAAGCAATGAAATCAGTGAAGTTCTTCTGTAACTTCAGCCATACTGTGGGATGAAGGAAGTCCGTTCTTCACAAAAACAAACAAAAATGGTAATTGCTTCTCCTGACTTCATCTTACCTCATCTCCTCCCAGTGGACCTTACAAAAAAAGGCATCAGAATTTTTTTCCCAAACATCACACTCTGGGGTCCTTGCAAGTACCCTTCCTGGCTCAACAACTTGATGCGACTACTGCTCAACACAGTAACTTTCACATAAGTAAAGCCTCAGAAGCAAGCCCATTCCAGCTGGTCTTTCTTCTAAGCCTCAATGGTGTTTCATTCCTATCCACCTTTCCATTGCTATGATAACAAGTATTTCCTGAAAAAAATGCCATTAACTAGCAGAGCTTGACTTTAACAATTTTTTTTCCTGTGACTACAATTCAGAGTGCGATCAGATGAGTGGAAATGGCTTCTATTGCTCTGAAATACAGAAGACTCATTAGGCTGCTGATGAGTAAAGTCATCCTGGAAACACGCTATGGGAAGAGGTACCACAGGAGTAGCCTGGACACTGGGGAAAAGAGCACTTGCCCAACATACTTTGCTTCAGTAGAAGTCCTTCTACTTAGCTCCCACCATCCCAGGCTGGAAAGCTGTGGCCAGCTAAGGTTTCCCCAGAGCATTATGTGCCCTATAAACATCTTCAAACACGTTCTCCTCAGACTTACGCACCTTTCCGGTATCCAATTTTCCTATTACTACCTTTCTCGATAATCTAAATATATTGCAGGTGCTGTAGTAGAGAAAGACTTTTTTCCCAAACTCCTAAATGTTCTAATAATCTGGGCTGCCTCTTAGTTGAACTGTGAGGGTGATGTTGCTGGAGACCCTACCCGAATTCCTAAGAAAGGAGTAACATCTTGGGTACGAAGAACCCAAGAACTACTGAATTCTATCTTCAATGCAGGTGTGCGTACATCACTGCAGTCACTTGAAGGCTTCCTGATTTTGGAGGGTTTTGCTCAGCTTCTGACCATGCAAGCCAAACACTTTGTGTCTGTGACAGTTTCCCTTACATGTGTCCCCACCAAACTCACTGGAGAGGTTACAGGAAACAATTGACTTCTCCACCAGCTCCCGGAAGACGATAAGGACTTTGGCTGGAACCAGATCACCTTCGATGTTCACATCCTCTTCATGCCACTGCTGAAGGCTTTTTGAGAACTGCTCCACCTCTAGCCACTGATGCAATTCCTCAGGGTCCCGCACGGAGGAGAGGAGCTTGGTGCCCTTCATGGTGTAATAGCGCCAGTGCCGTACCTGGCATTCCCTGTATCCGGTCAGGCCACGCAGAGGAACTGTGATGAGGAACTGGCTGGGTGCTAAGACCTAGGAGAGTTCAGAGAGATTGAGAGAGGAGACAAGGACAGATCCATGAGCTAAAGTATGGAAAATAGGATTGAGGAAGTAATATATAAAAGTGGGGCTTTGAAAAGAAAGAAAAACCATGGTATGATGGAACCAATTGAACACAGCCAAGACCTGTCTAAGGGTTACCTTGGAAGCATGCAGACTAAAAGGAAATAGTCTTAGAAGGAGTCTGATGTGAAGCTCTTCAAAGACAAGAGCTCATGGCTGATTTGCCACCACGCCTGCCATGGTGGCCCCTCCCAGGGCCGGGCCCGGAGCTATTCCCCAGTGCCAGGGCAGGGGTCCCTGGCATGCTGCGGGGGCCCCCCCCAAAGCTGCAGGTAGCTAAAGAGCACTTATGGGCTGCCAGGCCGAGATCGCCGAGCAGCTCCCAAGATCCAGGAGGGACTTCCCCTCCCCCACTCCATAGGGTCCCACACAGACCTGGCAAGAACCGATTTTCAGTTTTCTCAGACTGAAGAAACTATTAAGCAACTGGCAGCATCAAAGGAGAAGGGCTTTTNTGTCTCCGAACGGACAGGACTATTCCAGTGGCAGTTTAGAAACCACACGGAAGCAGAGAGGAGACCTCTTTCTTTTCCCCTGAGTTTGGAAAGACTTTTTAAGAACTTTAACACTGACCAAAAATTCCATCTTTGTTACCCTCCTCGCTTTCCTGGGCAGCCTGCAAGGAGGCTGCGTGCCCCGGTGTGATGGGGGCTGGAGGAGGAGGGGTGTTGGCAAAGAAAGGAATGGGTTTTTTTTTCCCTTTACTTTCTTAGTGTTTCTTGTGTTTCTTTTTTCTTTTAATCCTACCTAGTAATAATAAAATATCTTTATACTCTTTAAAGTTTCTGAGCCTGCTTTGTATTTTTCTCCTAATTCATATCTCAGAAAAACAAGTAAGTGAACTAAACCACTACACAAATTTGCATTTCTGCCTGGTTACCAACTAAACCTGCTACATAGTGTTAGTTATTATCTCAGAATTGTTACTTGAGATAAGCCTGGAGTCCAATACTAGTCATAACTATGGCAAAAAGTACATCTGTCTGATCTGTTTCAAAGTCCACTGCAGACATTAGCAAAAGAAGGCTATGGCCCATTAATTTCACAAGTGTTTTAACTCAGTTTGACTGGTCTTTAAAGGGACAGAGACATAAGGCAAGTGACATGCCTGTGCCTACACAGGCAGTGGCACTCTGAGAAATAAGCCCAGCTCTTGGCCAGCTGTAATGTATGGAACTGCATTTCCTTTTGAGCGTGACAGAAACAGCATAAGGATGGAGGCAGCAAACAATGGACAAGGAAGCCTTAAACAGGCTTGTTTGTGAGCCTGTTAATCTGCCTCACTTGGGGAACAACCATTTTCCAATAAAAACCAGTTGTGAGACAGTACTTGCAAGGCAAGGAAAAGGCGACTCAAATACCACAAAACATCATCTATCTGGTGCAGGGCACAGCCAGACATGTCCAAGTGCTACTTTGGAAACATCTGGCAGTTGTGGCTCCAGAAGCGGTGTTCAAATTCCTTCAGATTTTTACCACGTTAGCTTTGGAACTTTTCAAGTCCACTTGCTACCAAGCCTAACTTACCCTGGCATAAATAAGGTGAAGCTACTGCCTGAGCAGGATGTGAAGTGACAGCCACTGCTGCGAGGTGGTTTACACCCACGGTGAACGAAACACACTTGTCACTCTCCTGTAATAATCCAAAACACTCTGGTAGCCTTCCTTGTAGCTCAGCTGATTGAAGGTTTTACCACAGAGGTGCCAGGGCCCCGAGGGTGGCTTTAATGTCCCTAAGCAGCCTTTCTGGGACTTTTACTCGCACCTTCTGCCCAGGGGTCTGGGACTCCCATTTCATTTCAGCCCTGGCGATATCATAGGAGTGCTGATCTCCAACATGAGACATGTTGAGACACAGCCATGCCTGTGCCTGGCCATAGATCTTGTTGTCCCATCTGCAGAATGTCTTCCCAGCCTGGCCTCAGACCTATCTGGCCACTCTGGACTTGCCTGGGCACAATAGACCACATCTGAGCCTGGTTACTGTTGAGGCTGATTCTGACCCCAGTGAGTGGGGGACTGGCTTGACTTTAGCCCTGACTTATCAGCAGACTTGCCTGATGATCTGGACTCCTGGCTGACCCAGCTGCCCTCCCTGCTTCTGTCTCACTCAGGGACCATAGGGCAGCGGCTGCCTTACTATGCTCACCTCCTGTCTCTCCCTCCCACAGGGAGCACCTGGTCTTCTCTGCTCCCTGGCAAGAGATTTGGAGTGCAAAAGATGGCCAGCAAGAACCACAGAAATGGCAAACAAAACACCAGGAAGCTCCTCTTTTGTCAAATATAAACCATAAAAGCAGGAGGATGCTGAAAGGATGACGTTGCAGATCAAGCTGACCTGCACACATCAGGTTTGGTGGGGCTGAGAAATTCTGTGAGCAGCTCAGAAACAGAGTACAGGGCTCCATAAGGAAAAAAAAAATATAATGGCTGTCATGCAATTACTGCTCCCCTCACTGCCTCAGCCACATTTGCAGGTAAACAACCATCCCCCCCATACCAAAATGCTGTCTTGTATGCACTGGCACCCAACAGGTTGTAAAGGGAAGAGCTGCAGGTGTTATGTGAGTGCCTGCAAAGGGTCCTCCAGCTGGGACTTACCAGAAAACAACAGAATACACAAGGCTGGGAATAGCACTGTAAAACTGGGCAGTTGGTGTCTTCTTGGCCTAAAAAAATCCCAGTCCCACACCTATGCTCTGTCACACAATGGTCTCACATGCTATGTGCAGACCATGGGCCTCAGCAAGTCACAGGTTTGAGCAAGAGCCTCCAATTCTGGGGGTGTAAATTACGGCCAATTCTGCTGTATTAAAATCCTGTCTAAAGTATGCTGGGCAAATGAAATACCTCATTTTTGTGAACCTGGCTAGGCTGTTCCAGGGATGCAGAAACATTAGTTTAGAAAGAAAATAATTACACTTTGAGAAAAAAAAGCAAGTCTCTTGTGCAGCGGACAAAGTAGTCACGGAAGGATGAGTTTGGTGGGTGAAGTTGTCTGGAGAAAAGGGTGGGTGGGTGAGGCAGAAAGAAGCACAGGGATTGTCAGGCACCACGTGGCAGGAAGGCTTTGTACCTGGATGGATGGGTGGAATGGGCGCTTCCTCCGAAGCATAGCTGACCACTTGGCCAGTAAAGCTGGCTGATCCTGAGAGAAGCAGAAAGGAAAACAGGAAGTACACAGAACAGAGAGAAAGCATGTGCTAGGTCATTTGTTCACAGAGCAAAGCTGCAAACTTCCTTGGATGCTTGGAGTTTGTTAAAGGAAAATCCCCCCTTTTCCCCCACCTTGATTAAACACTTGGCAATGTCATTGGACAGTGATTAGTCTGGACCACTTCATTTTAACTTTACTGAAGCCTCCACAGCTCTTGCATCAGCCCTGCACAGTTGACAGCTCCAAAAGTGGTGGGCCACAACAAAAACAAACACTTAAAACTTTTAAAAATTAAATAATCTGTTTTGTTCACCTGAATTTTAATTCAGATTTTTTTATTAAAGCGTGACTTGTTGTTACGTGGATTTAAGAAAAACATTGAATACCTAAAGACTTTTCTTAACTATTCTCCACTCAGCCCTTTGTATTTAGAAGGGAGCTTGAGGCTTCTCAACAAACCTGGATCTCTCACCATGTTAAATTGATTCCTTTTAACCAGAAACTGAAAGTTCTGAAAAATTACTGTAGATTTAACTGACAGAAAAAGAAAGATGTTGCAAAATTAAACACAGAACAATGAATACATTGACTTTCCCTTAACACAAGGAAATTATGTCAGCAATGATATTAAAGTTCCTGGTTTTTGAAAGTAGACTGCCCAAACCAAAATAATTTCTCATCAACCCATTCTTTGATGCTCCATACATACAGGACAGTTAGTCAGGTCCTCCTAGTGTTACTTCCACGGATTTATAACACTGGGTTCTGTTAAGCATGAACAACCAGTCTGCCACTTTTAAGGAAATGTATTTTGAGGATTTCTTTCAAGCAGAATTTGTTCATATCAGCCTACTATAACACCAAGTTACTGCTCATAATAGATTGCCTTGGTAGTTTTGTTCTGCTTTGCTTTCCAGAGCAACAATTTTACCCTGACCCTGGTCCTGTCAGACCTCATTAGCCAAGCAGGTTTGTTCCAGCACAAGAGGTAGCTGGCAGACTCTGGCACTAAGGAACACGTGGACCAGGATGTGGCACTGTTTTACGTCACTGTGGCCATACTTATTGACAAGACCACATGCTCTGGGATACACAAAATTCCAGAAAAGCTACAAATCTGAATGTTTTTGTTCCCAGGGCAATAACCAAATTTCAGACTGGGTGATTATATTTTGCCTCCACATCCATACTCTTCCAGCAGATTGATACACAGACTTCTTCCCTTTCAGTCCCAGAGAGCTGCAAAAGTTGCCTCATGCTTTTACATATTTGCTGTATTTTGATCTGTAACTGGCTGTGGTTTAGTATAATGGTTGACATTAGAGTATTTAAACTAGTTCAGATGAAAAAGATTGTTTTCATCTGAAGTTGCCATTGCTGTGATTGTTTCTTGTGTCTTTAGTTACTTTTGTGTTACGGAGTCACAAGAAATAAGTAGCCTTCTTCTGTCACAGCTAGGACAGGACATAATTATTTTCATGTTTGAAGGTCTAAAATGTGGAGTCATTTCATTTCTCCCACTAATAAGCATTTTTTTTCCCCAATAAAAAAGAAATTCCAATCCATGACAAAGAAAAAACATATTTTTCTGAAGGAGCTTTCTAATGTTCATAGCAGAAGGACTTTTGATTTTCCTTTCTTTTTTTTTTAGTGAGTTGACAGCTTTTCCACCTGTGAAAAATATGAGTCATAGCTCATGAAGGCATGAGCATTTTTTCTTATGTTACTGCTGCATAAGTTTTTCTTTCTGTCTCCCAAAGAGCTTTGGCTTCTACTTGCAGATTGACAGCTCTGGCTATAGATGCTCTTTGTAAACACAGCAGCTGGAAAGAGAGGCTCTGCCTGATTTACCCATCTCTCTTCGATGCTCCTCTGGCTGTGAGATGTCCATCAGTACGTCCCCATGACCCAGTCCCTAGAACTCCACAGTGAAGTGTCAGCACATCATCTGTGGTGTTCTGGGTGAGGTACCTGCCCATGCAAACACATCATGGAGAAATCACTTACTGGTTGCCTACAGGCCGTATATTAGAGTATATTAGAGCTCTTGTCCATACCTTAATGTTCTCATTGTGGATGCCAGAGTTGGAGATAGCCTGGAATCGCACGGCCTTGTAGCTGATTTCGGCAGTCAGCTGCTGGATGATTTTCTGCACCTCCTCCACTGCTTTGGAAACCAGGTAATGTCGTCGTTCCACCTGTCAGTTCCAGGAAAGACACTTCATGTTACAGGTAATTGCAGTCTTTGTCTCCAGTGGGAAGCAGACAAATCAGCTTAAAGCATCCTGAAACATTTGTGCCGGTGCTGCACTGGGAATAAAAATTGTTCCCTGTGTATTGCAACCAATTTACCATGAACAGAGCCGTGAACACCAAAGGGTCAATATTCAAACTACTGAGCATCAATTGATATTTCCATGCCAACACCACTGGATGGAAGGAAAAGGGTTCATTACATGGATAAATTTGTTATCAACTACAGCTACAGTCTCAATTCTTTTTCCATTTGATGCAGAATACCCGCTACTCCCCTGCATACAGTAGCTATTATCAAAGCCAGGGTATGTTTCATTCCAAGAACTGACAGGACATCAAAAGTTACAGATCTGTTAATTAGTCAGGTGGTAGACGTATGTGGCATAATTTAGATGCCTGCCTTATACACTGGAATTATCCACACTGTCTTCATGGCTAAAGTACAGATGAGATTCTACTCCTAGATAGTGAGAAAGCATCTTTCTAAAGCTGGTCTCGTTGGGAACTAGGTGTTTGTGTGGCTTAAAAGATAGTTCTTCAATTCAAGAAGTAGTAGCATAATTAATTATTGAAAATTATTTCAGGGAAATGTTTGAGTCTTGGAAGGACCGAGGTGAGTGGTGGACAACTCAGAAAAGTGTAAGATGAACCTTAACCTTCATTTATTACTAAAAATGAAGGGAGCATAAGGGGATGGTCACAATCTGGACAAGGAGATTCAACACGAGGAAGATGAAGGAACTATGTTAGTAAAGGACATTTAATATTTCCCAAATATCCTTACACATTTACCAAAGTGAGGAGATTCAGCTACTGTTAATGAAGTTTATTAACATATTTGTCATTACTTATACAACCAGAATTACTTATGCAGAGTGAAATATTAAGACTGTTTACTGTTCTTTTTTGAATCCTATGCTTCATTTCATTTGGCTGTATCTTTTGCTTTCTTCTTGATTTTCTTTTTGCTCACCAGATTCTACTAAATCTTACTGTTTGCAGGCAAGAAAAAAAAAATCAGAAACAGAGATCATCACTTGGCTAAAGTGAATGATAAAGCATAATTGCCACAGTCAAACATAATTGCTAGAGTCATTTGTTATTATCAATGACCAAAAGGAAGCAAAAGCGTAAGTTAAAAATTCTGTACTGAGAGGGTGGTGAGCACTGGCAGAGGTTGCCCAGAGAAAATGTGGATGCCCCATCCCTGGAAGAGTTCGAGGCCAGGCTGGATGGGGCTTTGAGCCCTGGTCTAGTGGAAGGTGTCACTGTCCACAGCAGGGAGATTGCACTATATGGTCTTTAAAGGTGCCTTCCAACCCAAACCAGCCTACAACTTCCTAAAATTCTTGTGCCCTGTTTACTCAGCATCTTCCTCAGCATCTAAACAACTCTCTTTTCCCTTTCAAAAAATATTAACAAATATTTCCTTAAATGTCCTTTTGGACACCATTATGTCAAATGTTGAACCATCAGCCAAAAACACTCAAGTGTGTTGAAATGTGTCCCCAGGCCCTGGAAGGGAACAAATAGATTCCCTTCTTCACAACAAGGGACCATTCAATGCACTAAAGTGGAACAGTGCTTGCCTCACATCCATTAACCAATGAAGAGCAACTAACTAATACTGAACTTGAAGATAAGCAGACTCTGAATACCTCCCCCTCAGACAAAAAAGTTAACAGTACTTTTACTAAGCCTGAATAGCTTCTGCAAGTGGGACATACATCAGACAGCAGCACCATATTCCCTTCACTGGGCTCTCACCCACCCCTGACATCCTGTTTCTTTGCTATCTTAACACCATGTAATCCTCTATGTTTATATAATACCCTTTAATTTCCCTAGTAAGTCACCCTCCTCCTCATTCCAACTCATCCTTTTCTCTACAAACAGTTTTAGCTAGCTTATATGTACTGTACTTCTTAAAAAAAAATATTAACACTGAAAAATTTTAGCCCATGTTCATTTTCATCTCCTCATCTCAGCTTTCATTTATGGCACTTCTCCATCTGTATCTATAGCTATTTTCTCCACCTTATTTTTGTTCATCCAGAACACCTCCTTAGAACAGTCCAATAAGCTTGTCTTGCTCAACAAGGTATCTAATGGTTTCTCCAGCAAGCGAATGGTGAGTGGCAGAGTAATTTGTCCATCTCTAAGAGCTTTTAGACAAAAAATAGACTTTTTTTTATTTTACTGAGAAGTCTATAAAGTATACAATATCACAGTGGATCATCTCAAATGGTCAAATGGAGACCTAGAGTGCCCTCTGTATGCATTGCTCATGCTCTGTTCTCTCTAAGGGGCACCTGATGGAAACATTTTTTGCCACCTCCACTATCCTGAGAGAATCCATCCAACCCAGCCTGGCATCATTTAATTCTGCCTTCATCACCTACTGGCTAGGCTACAGCAGTTGTCATGAATTCTTTATAAGAGCACACACTCAAAAAACCAATTGAGGGAGTACCACTAAACACCTCTTTTGATGTATACTCCTCATCACTGGAGCAGGGATAAAAGAACAATGGGCATGTGACTGACAGAGGCTGCTCACTATAAACAGCTAACCATAATTAGCTCCCTAATCATGCTGTTGGAAAATACAACCTTTCTACAGAAGGGAGGGCAAAAAATCAGAAAACAGAACATGATTCTGACAAGCCAAGGCATTTATCTCAGATGCCTCTAGCACCAGCACAGACACACTGGGAGAAGAGACATCGTCAGGTCTTTGCTGGACAGTCACTTCTATAATTTACTGGCATTCCCCTTACCAGGTCTTAACTTGGGGAATCGTGCAAAAACAAATGCACAAAACCTGAACAGCAAGGTCAATTAAGGTGTTATTAAGGAGGAAGGAAGCAGGATTGGGATTTATTAGGAATTGTTAAGAATATTTGGGTTTTCTCTTATTTACCCTGCCACATCCACTCCAAATGCATTTGAATTTTTCCTTTGATGAGTGGATGAAATCTCTGTATTACAGAGATTCATTGCACCAGGTGGTTGACCTATTTCGAAAAACAGGCAGCATTTGACAAGCTGAACTGCCTGAAGGTTAGGCAGCATTACTTGGACAAGAGACTCAGGAGGAGGCAGAAACTAGGAATCCATCAGAGCTGGAGGGCTGCTAGAAAACAGACTTTCAGTATAACCTAAAATATTGGCAACTATGAGCCTCACTTAACTACTCTGCTTCTGTTCCTTGTACTTATGGCTGCCATATGAGCATCTTCCTGTGCATGGCTTCCCTCTGTTCCCTCCTTTGTAGCTCTGCTTTTTAAATCTTCAGAGAAGCATTCACTGTTACAGCTCACTGAACAGATTCTCATGGAATGATTTTCCTGTGCACAACACTGCACGCCTGAAGAAGGTGTATTTCTGTGAGAACTTTCATACTTGTCACCAAAACATTTCCATAGAGAAAACAAACCTTTCTGACCAGTTCCTTCATTGTATTAGAATATGTAATCCTTTACAGAAAAAAAAGCCTTAGACTTTTCCATTTTGAAATTATTTGTCATTTTGGTATCTTGCATTTTGTTGGAGAAAGCAGACTATAAAACAGGATCTAGCTAAGTACTGCCATGAAACATGTCAGCTTTAAAAAAATGTCATGGCTCACTTAGAGCTTTTATTAAACAGTATTGTTTCACAGACAATATTATTCTGTTTTATTTCATTTCATAATGGGGGAAAATTGAGTGCTGGAATATCTCATAAAATAAAAAATGTGATTCCAGTCTGCATGTACTAATGAGACATGTTATTTTAATCATGGTATATAGAGAAGTATCCTAAGCTGAGGTGACAGACTGATGACTGAATTCTAACAGTATCTGTCTGTCTTTGCAGTTCCTATGCGAATCTTTCTTAGAGGCAATGCCTGGTGTCAGTCTTGTTTCGGTCAAGTCAAGACCACCAGACAGGGAGAGAGGCAAGCACTTTTCCTTATATTTAAATGCTGGCAATTACAGCTAGTCTCACATCTGAAATTCCAGATCAGGAACAAAAATTCAGGACACCTAGAAGAAGAAGAGGACAAGCACCTTGAAAAATTAGGCTACCAGCTCATTAGATTCTGCAACAGAAACCTAGAAATCTCATTAGAAATACAGTTCTCATGAAACTTCACCCAATCTTGTCTCAGAAATGAAGACAGCAGGCGAGCAACTAACTGTCAAATTTGGCACCCTTCAGAATCAACACCTACTGTGGGAGACAGAAAATCTGGTCAGATAAAGTCTTACCTTGCTCTGGATGTAGATTTCTACATCTTCATCTGTGAATGGTTTCATGGCAAGATGGTCTTCGCTGCTCTTTAAAGTGTGAATTCACTCTTCACTTGTTCACCTGCCTCTGGAAGTAGAGGAACACTCAGAGAGCTGCTCAGAGCCTTCTTGCCCTGTGAAGCTCAGGTCACCTAACACCTCTGTGAATGAGTAAGAGGAGACAGAAGCAAGGAAGTATGCCTATTTTTAATAATTTTCTTTTTCTGGTCTGAGCTACAATGGTGACATCCAGCTGCTTTGGCAAACTAGCTCCAAATATTATTCTCTAAGTTCAATTGTTATTATTCATCTTATTACTTTTAAATGGTGGATCTTGCATGCAGGCATGCACAAAAATATCCTAGCTACTGCTCTGTCTCAGGGTAGATCTGAAAGTGCTTTTCAGATTGCAGTGCAGCTTCAGTACACTCGTGCACAGCATTATTACTCTGCATGCATGCCACTGGTACGTTCCTGCCTCGCTAGACCTTCATACACCCTTCCTTAAATGCTCTCAGTTATCCCTTGTTGACTTCCATCCACTCTCTTTCCATCTGAAAACGCATGGGTATTTTTATACTGGGATCATTCACTGGGGTTGCAGTCTGCAGTCCCTGCTCCCTTCTTCTCCCCTCTCCTTATATCTCCTCTCTCTTTCCGGCTGTATTGACAGTAAATATTGTGCAGCCTATCCCTTCCTGTAGCTTGCTTCCCTTCCTTTACAGTAAACAGACAGAAAGCTGCCTCTCATTTGCTGCCAGCAGCTCAGCTAACAACCCCATATGGATGATTCAGAGGCAAAAATAATTGATCAGGCTTCATTGATCCAATGAGGCTTGGTGGCTTTTAGAAAGAAGGGTACATCAGCACATGGAAGGGAGTGACAGAGTACAGAGATGAGATCCCATACTGCTAAGCATTCCTTATTAAGGAAGGCACACTCCACTTCTGAGTAAAATCACTATTTCCACCTCGAAACTGAACTTTGACATCCCTTGACTGATTTATTGCCTCTGCAGCAGCTGGCAAAAGGCAGCACTTGGGTGGGCACTGGGTGCTACCTCAGGACAGGCACTGTTGTTGCTAGTTATCCTTCATGATGTCCCTCATTAACAGTCAAATACTAAGTACATTAATTTAAGTAATTAATTGGAGCACCAATACCTGCAGGACATCTGCTTCCCCAGCACCTACAAAGCAAATCTTTCTCTGCCAGGTATCTGTCATTGTCTTTTTGCTGAGGGACTTGAGGACTCCTTCACAAAGACATGTAGGCATTCACTTCCCAAACCAGCTTCCACAGGAGTTGGGCACTAAAAAAGATTTTCTCGGTTCCCCAATGTTTAGGGACCCATACCACAATTTTGCCCACTTCAAGACTTACTGGCTGTCTTTCTCCTGAGGAGCCAGCAGTTTATGTGAGCTCTACTAGGGAAGCCAGAAAAAAGGCAAGGTCTGAAAGAAGGTGAGGGGAACAATAGGTTTGAAAGGAACTTTTAGGGGCAGGTTGGATGGGATTAAATCCAAGCAGAGTGTACAAGGGAGGAGAATTAGTCTTTAAATTGTCAGATTCCATTAAAAGCATGCCCCTACAACATTAACTCCCTCATGCCCCCTCAGACAGCCAGCTGCACATACAGAAGACAACTTCCTTAACACTCTTGACACCACCACACATTACTTTAATACCCAGAACCTCAGATGTGTATTATGAAGCAAGGAGAGTCTCTCTTGCACCTATAAAATCTCTCCTCATGACAGCTGTCCAGAGACGTGGTGATGGCAGAGAGATGAAGTCTTTTTGGTCATTTTTCTTTTACATAATAACATATCTTATGTTCATAATCCTTATTATTATAATCCATCCATTATTTCCATTCTATAAGTAGCACATATTACACTACTTATTGGATGGGAAGAGTGCTATTTGGCTGGCAGAAAATACTACAACTGATAAAGGCCCTTACACCACAGCAAAATACAGATTACAGTAGTATGGGAGGCAGCAGCCAGTCTTGACCTCACTGAGGAAAACATACATCACAAGAACTTGTGTTTGTCACATGAGGACCAGACAGCATAGAACACAGCAGAAAAGTAGAGGCAGATGGCCATGTGTGAGGAGGGAATATTACTGTGGGAAAAACCTGCATCAGAAGGAAAGAGTAAAGAGAAAGGAGAGTGCAGAAATTGCAACTTCTGTATAGACAAAAGAGGATGTAGACGCAAAGTGGAAAGAATCCAGGCTTCTCCAGTGAGGTCTGCTGAGCTGATCTGGTGTTACTGCAATGAAACCTCCGTCACATTGGTCCCTCTTGGGAACCTTCCATCATGATAGTGCTTGTATAAAATAAGACTAAGATGGAGAAAACCTGAGACGGATCCAAGCTCCAAAGGCTGACAAACATGATCTCCTGAGAAAACATTTCCTCTGAGCCTACAACAACTTAATTCCCCAGGCACATCAGCAAGAGGGAGTGAAGAATGGCTATTTCTTGTTCCTCATTCTTCAAGAAGCACAGAAGGAAAGAAGGAGGGTGTTGAGAGGAAGAAGCCAGGCTCTTCTCAGTGGTTTCAAGCAACACAACAAGAGACAATGGGTACAAACTGAAGCACAGGAAGTTCCACTTGAATATGAGAAAGAACTTCTTAAATGTGGGGATGACTGAGCATGGGAACAGGTTGCCCAGAGAGGGTGTGGAATCTCCCTTACTGGGAATATTCCAGAACTGTCTGGATGCAATCCTGTGCAATGTGCTCTGGGATGACCCTGCTTGAGCAGGGAGGTTGGACCAGATGACTCAGTGTGGTGTCTTCCAACCTAACCCATTCTTTTGTGAAAAGCTCACAACAGCTTCATGGAGATAAAAAGCATTTTCCTGAAACCAGGCAACCATGTGAAGAGAAAACCACAAAAAGTCTCTTCAGTTCTAGTTAGCTCACAATCCATCAGATATCATGGATGTGAGCACTGTTGAGAACTTTTCAACTTTGTTAATTTGGCAGATTAAACTCCCAAGTATACTTGTTTCTATGGAAATTCCCATCCACACTGAGAATGCCTATTTTTGACACCTCTGAATCCCTTTATTTTCTATTGATTGTTAGAAGTGCCTTAAGCCCCCACTGGGGTCTGGGCATATTTTTGAGAGACAGTTTCTCCAGACAGTTCTCACTGAAGCACTGCAATCTTCCTTCCCTCTTCAGTAGTGTCACTGGGGAGGTTTCCAGCATCACTTACATAATTAGCCAAACACAGACACCCAAATTCTGCATTGATTTATGTAGTTTCTCTCAAGCATTTGAAGCCACATTTCAATACTTTGGCCTTCTCAAGTCACAGTTCCTGGCCTGCTGATCAACATAAGATCATTTGAAATGATTCAGTTATTTAAATCACCCCATTTAAATTATTTCAGTTCCCACTTCATAGTACCTTGTAACAGAGTTCACACCGTGGTTAATTTCCTTTGTACCTGCAGCTTTACTTACTTACCAGTACTCTTTGAAGAGAATTTAGAAATTTCCTAGTATCTGCAAAAACACTGAATCTGTGATATATCATTTTCATTCATGCTGTTGGCAATATGCAGGACTGAATATGATTGTGGATCTGTGAAACCCTTGTAAAAGTATTCTGTGAATATATGCCTTGAATGGTATTAGATTGGCTCCTGTATCTCCTGAAGATGCCAGTTACTGATGCTTTCCATGCTTGCTTGGCTTTCCTTTCTTCACTCTTCAGTTTCACAGATATGACAAGGACACTTCAAACCTACAATCAAAAGTAATCTGAACTGTGAACTGCACAACAATAAAGAAATCATCAACATCTTGTAAATAAGAGCAGTAGTATTAACTGCACAGGATTGTCCAACGTTGTGCATTTTCCTGTTGGGCAACTATTTAGAAAAACTATTCATACGGAACAGTGAGCATGTATTAAAAAGCCTCTACCAAATCACACAAATGAGTCAGTCCAGTGTACCACTTGTGACTCACAGATGATCTGCAGTGGCAACAAATAAGCCCTGCTGAAAATGCTGCCTTCCAGATGAAATACAACTCCGAATTTCTAGTTGCTAATGATGACCCATCTCTTCTTGCTCTAATTACCAGAGGCATTAAGTCTGTTGCATTAGCTGAAGCATGTACTTGGGTCAAGACAGACTACTAAACCAAATGATCCTAACAGATTTAATAATCTCTGACAGTTCTCTTGCCTTCTTAAACTGTTGTCCCATTTCTCCCCATTAGTGGATTAAGTGACTGTACAAAATGAGTAATTGTAGCTTGAATCCCCTATAACATTTATGTGTGACAGTCATTAGTACTGTTCAGCCTTCATTCAGAGGATAGTAGCATAACATAAGCAGGCTTTTTGGGGGCAAAAGTTCTGGGAATTTTTTGGGGGTTTTTTCCACTTCGTCTTCTAACAAGTTGATATAAGCAAAGGGGATACTTCAATGACAAAAGCCTGGGATGGACTACAGGGAAAAGAAAGTGCTGCTAATTCACTGTGACAGCATCAAAATCATATATGAGTGCCAAATTGAAATGCTTCTCCACTCATTCCCTCCCGTTACTAATCAATACTTGGCAGGCTCAAAAATGCTCCAAATGCCTAAGCTGCTTGTTCTCACTGCCACACGTTCTCACATTAACCTTGGGCCTGCACTTCATATCAAGCAAGTTAAAGGCTTATACCCTTTCCAAACTAAGCACAGCTCTGGATCAGGTCCAGTGATTTATAAAACCTGATATCTTTTTTCCATTCCTGGTCATACCAGACATGTCAGAAAAAGGCAGATAGCTTTTGCTAGAAATGAGTTCTCTTCATCTTGGAAGAGATTTGAAACCAAAATTATTTACAACCTGAATCTTTTCAGGCTGCAGTGTAGTATTTCCAAAGAAATTGATCACTCCAGGATCACTGTCTGAGGATATGGGAAATTCTGAAAAATGCTGAGATTATAATGCTGCTACCCCACCACTGACCAAACTCAATTAGGAAATTCATAAGAATCCAGTCCATGTTGCAGCTGCTGTTAAGCATCAAGCCACTGGGCAGCAAACATAAATCATACAGCAGTGCTTCTAGTATTGCCAAGATCACTGGGACCCAGTGTGGTGATGTGTTCAGGGTCTGAATATTTCCAAGTTTAAAATGGTCAGCTCAGAGGATGGCAGGAGAGGCAGGAAGCTGGGAGCCCTGGCTGCATCGACTCTGAGGCTTCCAGGAGAGTTGGGCAGCAAAATTGGCATTTTGAGTTCTGAATGCATGTACTGTCCTCTGAAAGTCTACTGAAATAGTGTAAGTTCAGTGCATCATAATTTAAACATAAACTATTCCACTAGACCATTTCCAGGCATTTCTAAGGATATTTTTCCTCTCCATGTTTTATCCATCACTAAACTACAACTACTGTTCTAGTGTTTCAATCAGGATGTCCCACCATCATGTTGCAGCCAACATCCACAAAAACAGGAGCCTTCCAGCACATTTATTTATATGCCTAGGTAAATAGCCTGCATGCCAAAAAGGAAATACTCAATACCACTGACTTAAACACATGGTTAGAAAAACAGCATCTGGAAAAAACGTGTTTGGCAGAGCACAGTGCAACTGGGAAAACTTTTAGCACTGGAAGTCTTTTCAGGTGAGAAAAAGCTGCCTCATTTTTCATCTCAGCATAGCTTTGCTGTTATTTTCAGGTGTCAAGAAAAGGATTTTAAATCTAGAGGCACAGTAACTTTGGGACAGAGAGACCAAGCCCAAGATTTAAAAGGGCCAAATCAAGAAGCGTGCTTGCAATGATGTTCTGTCAACATGAATGGCTGAATGAGACTGGATCATTGCATTTCCAGGAGCTGTTATTTTTTTTTCATGACTGCTCTCCAGAGCACAATGTTAGCTTGTATCATTTTTACACTTTGCTGTTGTGTCTAAATTGACCCGACTCAGAACTTACTGCTTGAGTCTATGGCAGTTTGAAGCAAATTGAGTAAATTACCAGTGCTAAGTGAGAATAGTTACTCCAACACAAACTCACTTGGGAGAGAGAAGACTCAGACTGGCATCCCTGTTTATTTGCTTCATCCAGTCACTGACTAATAAAAAATGTACAAGAGTTCACTGGAGCCAGAGCTTGAAACTAGGTCTCATCTATCACAGGCCAGTAACAGTTACACACCCATAAGATCTCTTGCTTTCTCTTCATCAAAATACAATTATTGCAGAACAAACAGGTCAGCTTCAGCAAGCATACTGAGAAGGGTCTCCACGCCCAAAAAAGCGTGGTCCCCAGGAGCTGTTTCAGAGTACTGGAAGATATATTTGTGTGGGAGGAAAGTGAGATTAAAAAAAAGCTAAACCAAGCAAACCAAATAAACAAAACCCCAACAACAACAACAAAAAAGCAAAACCCCCCCATCCTCTCCCACACAAAACAAAAACCCACAAAAAGCCCCCAACAGAGTGAAGACAGCTGACAACCACATTCTGTCTGAACCACACTAAAAGTAGATGTGTTTTTGTATGATCTTGGTTAGCAGTATGGCCAATCTACTACAAAAGCCATCTGACCAAACTCCTCAGCTTGCTGCCCTATACAAAGGTCAGAGATACCAAACTTCCTAGGTGATCCTTACGATACGTCAACTTGGACACTGTGTTGTGTCCTGGGGCTAACATGGCATTGTGGAGAGGATGGAAAGGAGAAGCTGAAGAAGCAATCAGTATACAGGAAGATTTTGCCAACATACCTGTAGAAGTGTCTCAAGAAAAGCCCAGACAACTGCATGTTTTGTGTGGGAAGAAGGGAGGGGAGGAGAGTCACTGGGATTCTGCAATGCATGGGCCCAGAGGGAAACAATTGCCATGAGGGAAGAATTACTATACAATGAGAGCACCAGCAGAAGTGAGAAAAAATTTGCTTTTTATTAATAGCATCATGTATGTACCACAAAGCAGACCAAGATAATTAGCAAACTAGTGAGAACAAGCATCGTCTGAGACAGAACCTGTACAGAGGCTTCAGTCAAGTCTTTTCAGAGAATTTCTAAACAGATCAGATAATGACCCGCATAGCTATACACTCCAATCACTGGAAAATGAGGTAACAGCCTCCAGTCCAAGTTATGTCTGGCTAATACATATGCTATTCTTTTAGACTATAACTTCTGAAAATTTATCATCCTCAAGAGTAGGCAGCAGGAGAAAGGAGAGAAGGGGAGAGAAGGGGAGAGAAGGGGAGAGAAGGGGAGAGAAGGGGAGAGAAGGAAAGAGAGGGAAAGAGAGGGAAAGAGAGGGAAAGAGAGGGAAAGAGAGGGAAAGAGAAAGAGTTAGAAAGAGAGAGAGAAAGAAAGAGAAAGAGAGAGAAAGAGAGAGAAAGAGAGAGAAAGAGAGAGAAAGAGAGAGAAAGAGAGAGAAAGAGAAAAAATGTGATTTCATTCTTAAGCAAACACTTCCTCCTCCATCTCAGACCCATAAAACTATACAGCTTCAAGCTAATTCTCATAATCAGCTGCCCAGCCCTTTCCACTTTATTGGCTGTTTTATGCAGTCAAAGCCAAACTGCCAAAGGGAGAGGGTCAATCGTTTGTGCTGTATCTGCTCCAGGCAGTGACAGGCCACGGGATAGATATTCATGGCTAGAACTAGTTAAATGCAGATAAAGGGCACAGAAAACAGGAGTGGGGGAAGAGAAACAATAGTGGAATAAAACCACTGGGAATATGCAGGTTGCTTGGCCAGGCTAGTGCATCAAGGAGCAAGCCATCTCTCTGCTCCATGGGTTTTCATGGAGGGAGGGAAACAGGCAGATGTGCTTCAAATGGAAAATGAGGTGAATAATGCCACCAGTTGTCTGGTAGGAGAGGGGCAGTTTGGGTCAGGAGGGAAGAACAGCATTCACACAAGCACAGGGTTATTCAGTTTCTGCTACCAGGGACTCCATGAACTGCTCTCTAACAAAGCAAAGGCCAGCAGAGAAAACAATCAAATGGCAGTTTAAAACAGAGCACTGATCCCTATTTTCCACAGTCACTTTTTCCAGATTCTAACAATGTTTTCTTTGCCACTGGTCAGGGGACAGGAAATGCAGTCAAGGTATTTATCACCTGACTGCCAGGTAATGAAGACAAATGTTCAAATTCTGCCATTCCCTGACAAGATGTTTTGGCAGGAGCACTGAGGACAGGGACTGTGGCCTTTTGCATTTGCATCCCACTTTAAAGACGAGGTGTTTAAGTGACAACTACTGCTCGTGGGAACTCCCCCAGTACACACATTAGTAACACCACCACAGACATTTTGCTATGCTAAACCCCCCCAAGTGTTTACAGTCTTTCAACATCAATCAGCACAACTGAAGCCAGTAGTAAATTGATTCTCACATTCCACTGGTGCCAGTTTTTGTTAGAAATGATTTGTGATAGATATGGTGGAATATATTGATTACTACTGACAGTCCCAGTTTCCCAGGCGCTTTGTAGCACTGCCTTTCCAAAATGACCTGCTTTCCACCTTGTCAATTTTCTTCTGCAGAGTCCATTATAAATATCTGTTCTATTCTGAGAGCTTCATGCCCCTCCAGAAAACAAAACAAAAGGGTCAGGCAAGTAAAAAAATCAGTACAATAAAATAGGTTTGGAGTGTTGCAAAAGAACTTGTTTTTATTGAGACATTTTGTGTCAGGGGAAGAAAAGGCACAAAATAAGTTACAAAGACATTGGATGAACTGTACGAGTCAGAGGCAGTATTAGAGCTGTTACAAATCACCCAGAAGCTGGCTTACTAACATAGGTCAGCCTCTACAAAATTCTTAAAAGACGTATTTAAAATCATCAAAATAATTCAGAAATTAAAAGAGAATGTAAAGACCACCAATATTAACTTTTGACTAAATTCACCTGGGCTCACCCTCTCTTAGTAGACAGAGATCACTGGAAAATATTTAGTATTACAGAATTATTTTAAAAACTCATTAACATATTGTTAAATAAGAACCCGATATTTACTTTTTGTACCTCCAGTGAAGTACAATACATACAGGTAAGGCAGTATGCATAGGAAATACATTAAGAAAACAGAATAGTTAAGTGCAATTATTCTGAATATTTCAACATCTGTTATGGCCCCTCACCTATGGCAAAGAACATTTTAAAAAGATGGATCCAACAGCTGTTCACAGAACATATGAATATATCACCATAAAAGGTCTACCATGGAAAAGCTTATGCTGTCTTCAGCTGTGACTTCTCAGATGAAGTACTCTACAAACAGACTTTTCAGCAGTACAGCTCTGAATTAACAACAGCACACTAATACAGTTAAAGAAGAGAAAGTACTTCGGAAATATATCAGTCCTCATTTTAACATGGGAAGGCTCATAACACTCAGTATTCCATTAATCCAAGTTAAATATTTAACAATACACACATCAACTATATACAACTTCATTTTTGAACTGAATCTGCTATCCCTGCCCTCGCTACCAACTTCCTGTTACTCAGCTTTCAACTGGCAAGGACTTCTGATTGTTAGTTCAAATTAAACAGGAATGAGAAAACAATGCAAAGTCTACAGGATATAGAGACTACACAAAGATTTGTTTTCATGATGATGAAAGGTGGAGCAGCAAAAAAGTAGTTTACCCCTTTGGCTGGTCCTCTGGTCGAGAGGAGGTCCAAATTCTGTCTTCTGAAATTAGCAAGGATGTAAATGCAAATAGACACAGAACTTGGCTATAAACGTCTGATTATATCCTTAGGAGTTTCAGTGACTTGACCTAAGACAACACAACACAGAAAGGCAATACAGTACCAACCACCACTCTCAAACTGTCAGCCCAAGCCAAGGACTGGATTTGCAAGAAAGCCCTGCAGGGTGGTCTGCGAGCACGGCTGCCAGGGCTCCGGCAGCGAGGGGGCTGCACGGTGCCGTGCGAGGGAAGATGCCAGGCACTGCCCCTGCTGGTCCCACACAGCTCAGCAGCAGCCAGCACAGCAAGCACCAAACGGCTGAGGATGGAGGGGACCTCTGGAGATCACCTGGTCCAACCTCCCTGCTCAAGCAGAACCAACTACTAAAGCAGACTGCTTAGGACCATGTCCAGATGACTCCTGAGTATCTGCACGCATGGAGGCTCCACAACCTCTCCAGGCAACCTGTGCCAGTGCTCCATCTCCCTGACATTAAAAAAGTGCCTTCTTATGTTCTGACTGATCCTCCTGTGTTTCAGGTAGTGCCCATTGCCTCTTGGGCCCAGTGAGCACTGACCCACTGCCCTCCAACACTGCCAGAGGAGCTGCTGGCACTTGGACAAAAGCATGTTTAAGACAGGGCTGTAAGTGTCAAGAAAAAGAGATTACAGTGCTGCAACAGGAAGAGGAAAAAGGATAAGCCCGTGCCAGCGGAAGAGAAACTGAGAGACAGCTGAGCAGGAAAAACACCAAAGGAAAATCATAGCCTGAGCAGAAGCTGAGTGTAGACTCAAAGGAGCTACAACTCTAAAGGGACTGTGGCTGGTGATGAAACCCACAAGAGAGCAGCAGAACAAGAAACAAAGAGCAGCGAATAAACAGAAGCACAGCAGACTGATCCCAGTCTCCCGTGCTGCCTGCTGCCTTTCTGAAGGGACTGAGCGTGACAAGAAGTCAAGGAATTGGAGGATGGTGTGGGGAGAAAGAAGGAAGACCAGTGTCTGGAGAAAAGCAGCAGTGTTTTCCTTAAGTGTTTTAATTATTTTTAATTTCAATACCAAAGCAGTAACAAAAAACTCTACTTGGCAATAAATTAAATTGATTACAGCCCCACAACTCAAAACTTACTGCCCCTGGAAAGTTGTGTCCTCAACAGATATTAGGACAAAATTAAGGGCTTTCTGGCCCTTTTAGAGGCAAACAGTATATAAAGAAAAGCCATGTTCTAACTGTGTAATTATTATGCTCCTTGAAAGTCTTAAGTCTTTTAATTAAATTTAAAAGGCCATTAAGAAAAACTTGAAAGAGAAGGATGACTTGAGGACTTTAAATCATGGATTCCCACACAAATAAAAAAGGAAATATTTTGTAGTTTCCTAAAAATCAATTAAATACAGAAGTGACAAAAAAAGCTCAACATAAAGAGGTAGCTTAAAAAAGTATTATTTGATTCAGGAGGCAAAGGTAGTGCAATAAAAGTATCCACATGAAAAATATACTTCCCATTTTCACATTACTCAAATTTTAACAAGAACAAAATAAAATTTTTTTTGGATTTTGAGGAGTGAAAAGGATCAAATACTAGAAACCAGTATTTTAGAGGCATACTTGAAATCACAGCATGCACAACTCTCATCACAATTCACTTAGCAGTTGTTTGATCTGTAACAATTTTCACCAGTATCTGCAAAACTGATTACTTCCTACAGACTAACATCAGAAATGCCTATCTCCCAATCAGGTTTTCATAATTTAAAAACATTTTGTTTGAAAACAGATGTACCAGATACCTCTCCCAGGATATTTTAAAGTAAAAACAACTTTCAATAATGGCAAAGGTTTTCTTAATTGCCATACTTTTTGTCTGGCTCCTGACAAAGTAGGTATAATATGAGCACCTCAGATGTGTTGGTGGGAAGCAGTAATACACAGGATAAAGACAAATTTCCTCTAGAAACCTTTAGTAAATGAGGATGGGCAAGTATTTAAACACACTCCATCCTACAATCTTCCTGTATACACCCCATGGTCCCCCTTCATTCTGTACACACAGTAGAGAATGGTTTAAAAGAAATAAATCTTTCTTCTGGGGGTCATCAGCCCTTCCTGCACCAAGTTTTATCCACCTGCTTTTTTACTGACAAGCATGCAGCTGACTTGCAGTTAATATTATTTGCAATAGGGATATAAACTCCATACATTATTATTTAGCAATGCCTCAAACAGAGGGTGCATTTTATAAAAATCTGCTAGATCCCATGAAGCTGCAGTCAAGCTGTTCACTAGCAACACTAATTTGTAAGATTGATGAATGAACTAACAAATTCCAGTGTCCAGTTTTTAACCTGGTTTTATCAGTCTTAAACTTTGACATTTGCAATTCAGAATCAAACAGGCTCTGCAGATTTCTCAGTAATGGCTACATGGTATAAATTCTGAATGTTCTACAAAACGAACACTTTAATCCTTCATTTAATTTCTTTGGTTTCTCAGAAACAAAAGCTACTTAAGTGAACTGAGTAACAATAGACAAGTAAACAAAGGTAACTCTCTGTCCCTCTAGTTTCAAGGATGCTTGTAAATACCAGTTCTGGCAGATTGCATGGAAGAATTCTAAACGAAGGCAGCTAGAACTAGTTTTGGACTATTGCTTTCCAACAAAAACTGTCTTTGGCACTTATATAATCCAATTCTATGATGCTACTTTACACATAGTCCCATATAAAAGTGACTGAGGAAATTAAAATTATAAAAAAGGCACTTCAAATTAGAACAAAAAAATCTGTTCCCTATTAGGCAATACAGAAGCTTTTTTTCACAATGACAGAAACAGAAAGAGTACCAAAATTAAGATGAGAAAATTCAGTAAATTCAGACTGTTGGGGTAAAAGTTTTACCCAGCTCTACTAGCCTTAAATAATAATAGCACCTGGAAAATCTGAAGGCTACAACAGACTAGACAAGGCATTAAAAATACACAGGATGGAAAAATTATGTAAAAATTTGTTCACCCTCCAATTCTACATTTAGATCTGCCAGAGAGGTTTTCTTACGTAGGTGTCTTTCTTCCATGTAACACATCTTGCAGTAGGATAAAATGAATGAGACTCAAAATACAGCTATACCCTAAGTCTCCTGTTTGGTAAACAGCTGAATATAGACATTTCTGACACAGGCATTGTGTCAGGCCAGACTAACTTCCACCATCAAATGACAGCACCGCTCTTGGGCTTTTCTGACATCTTTACTGCAAGGCTCAGAGTTTGCAGTCACAGATTCAGCTGTGTCAAAGCGCATGACCAGAGAAGATCTAAGAGGGTGGGAAAAGGGACACATAGCTTCAGTTACAACAAAATACTACTTACCAAATCTGCATGCAGTGATTATGCAGAAGACTCAGGAACAAGAGTTTTAGCTCAAATGTTTCTTGGAACACACTCCAGGAAGAATTTCTCACTTTCCCCTTTTCCTCAGTACAAGAAAAACATTCTGTTGCAAACTGCTTTTACATGCTTATGTGAAATACACTGGAAAATGCATGGCTCAACTGCATTCCCCATGGTTCTGTAAATGATACCCTACTAACCTCAATACATCCACAGTTTGGAAACCCTGGCATGGATTGCACACTGTGAGCTGATGAGCATGTGGCTCCCATCCTTAAAGCCTTGACTGTAACTATGGTGGAAACAGGCTACAACCTGCTCCACATTAGTTAGGTGTCTCTGGAGAGGTGTGGGCATCACACTCAGCATCCTGACCTGAGTACAGAGTAATCTCTGGCCCTCCTTTGACACAGAGTTTCTAAGTTTCTGGTATGTTGGGGGGGTCTCTGAACAGCACTTCCCCAATTCCTATATAGAGAGCGCTAGCTTTATTTTCAGGGGAAGTTTAAAAAAATAAACTTGTCTAATCACTTTTGTACTGTATTCTCTTCAGCCCATCAAAAGCAGCCAGGTAATAAAATCCTTTTAGAAGGCTGAATTACAATTTCACAAAAGGTTGTATGACAAACACATCAAATAATTCCAACATTACTGTCCTAAAGGAAAGCTAGCAAATTAAGCCATAATGACCAGCTATACAACATTCACCAAAAGAGGGCCTTCCAAATTTTAATTATTTTGGTGCCATGCCATTTCATAAAGAAGCCGAGTCCAAAAGAAAACAGGCAGGCCACATTTTATATTGATCCAAAGAAATGTTTCATCACTAAAGAGGCAGTGCTGGGCACAGCTGACATTAAAAAGGAAATTATGAAACTGATAGCCCCAACATCCTGGAACCAATACCAGCTCTGAAAGCCGAAGTTTCAAGTCAAGACAAGGAGCAAGAAGGGTATTTCTATGCAACAGCTGCTATTTTGTGTTTTCACTTACCCTTGCCCTAAAGTGTTTCAGTTGAATCCTCCATTCTTTTTCACTTGTTCCAGCTCATTCTCCTCCATGCTGCCTCACATGACCTGTCAGTCTCCTTCACACTTAGCTGTATTCACTTAACACTTGTGAGGTCCCCAGCTAGGTGAGGTATGTTTGGGATTCTGCTGAGACAGTTTTAAGACCTGACTAATCAGCACCATGGGAAAGGCTCTCTTCTCTCTAGCATAATCCCACTAAGCGAGCTACCTGGAGAAAAAAAAAAATCACAGCCAAAGGAATCTAGAAAAGAAATTCCATCTTGGGAAAAAGTACCTTAGTGCCTGCACAACACAAAAATAGCCAACAGTGCCAGCTGCTCTAGCAAAAACATGGGAGAAGATTATCATATTGCACGAAAGTATAAAAGGACCTTGGGCCTCAGACTCTTAGCACTACAACATGTAGTAAACTGATGTATCCAGTGCTATATAATCCTCTGCTTTCCAGGAGCTCCTCACGGCAAACTTACTACCCAGACACTGAGATTTATTATCAGGCCTACTCAGACTTCAAAATCACAAGTTCTCTCTGACCTTCTGACTTGGGCTTTAAAGTACCATTGTTGTGAGACCCACAAAAACAGGCACTGTTCAGTGAGGAACTTCTGCTCAGCAATGGTGCTCCACTTAGACACAGGAAATGCTGAGCACATGGGCTCAGATCAGTGTGCTGCACCTCTCACCAGCAAATGCTACACAGAGCATGACTATCTCAATATTGTAAAGCATTACATATTATGGGTAAGGAAGAAAGTGATCCTGCAGGAACAGCCTCAGAAAAGGGAACTTAATGCACCTAATGGATTGAACTTCAGAACACAAAGCTGGAGAGTGATCCTGCAGGGATTCTCTCCTCTAAACTTTCTGACTTAACTGATATGGAAAAGTAACAATGGAAGATTTAATATTCCTTTTTAAATATTCCCTTTAAAATTACAAAGGTGAAAACATGAGACAGATTCAAGGTTAAAAAGAGAGCAACAATTCCTATGGAAAAAAAATTGCTAATTTTGTCTTCACTTGTGATTTTGCAATTTTACATATGTATACCAACGATATAAAAGTAGATGAGTGGAGAGGTAAATTTAATTTTCAACTGAAAACAAAATCTAGCTCAGGTCCTGTAAAGAGTGATCTTCTCCACCTGAACCATTACAGCATCCTACTCTTAATGAAAATTATATTGAGGTGTCTTGTAGCATTACACAGGGTTGCCAGGAGCAGATAATGACAGTTCCTGACTTATTCCACCCAACACCTGAGGAGGGAGAGAGGCAACAAACACCTAAAAACAGCTGTTGGCTCTTGGCAACATGTTAATACTGCCAGGCTTGCTGCTGTTTGCCATCAGCAACAAAAAGTCACTTTCCCAGCTGTCCATAAATAAAAGTGTGAATAAAAAATTTAAAAATATTTGAATAGATTCAAGCTTTCCAACTATTTCTGAGTAACTTATTAGGTGAAATTTTCTTGTATACAAAAGGGCCAAATAAGGCAGAAAGACCACCCAGCTGGATTAAAAAATGCCCCATCTACAACAACTACTCAACAGTCTGGGGGGGTAAAAAATGTGAAGACCATGGGTGAGAATTCTTCTAGTGAAGCTTATAATACAGGCAAAAATCACAACAATATTGCTACACTGTCCATAGGGACTGAAGTTCCCAGCTGTGCTTAGTCAACACCTGATCAAGTTCAGACCCAGTGGGAATGCTGCATGTGTGAAACTGCAGACTCTGGGCTGTCCTCTGCACCAACCAGGGTAGGTGCACTTTGCTCAGCATTACAGCTCCCAGTGAACAAAGGTCAATCAGCTAGCTGCAAGCTTCAGATGCTGTTTACTTTCACTTCCTTGCAGAGTAAAGGAACTTCCCAGTTTAACCAGGAAATATTCAGCAGACAGCTTTTTGGTATTTTTAGACCTTTTTTAATTCTAAGAGCTGCAAAAATGGCTAGTGAGCCTGAACACATATTTGCTGCCACTGTGTGTCACTTTGCTAGGAGCTCCAAGAAGGAAGACTAACAAACACTTTATGGAAACCAATCTTAACAAAGAGAAAGCCACAGGTTAGAGGATGAAGGTGACAATGTCATCAAGAAAACTGAATCTTTGTAAAGCCTCATTTTTTGTAGTTTCATGTTTCATATTTCAAGATTCCATATCCATCTAATGAAGCACTTACAGAAAGTTCAGTGAAAACAGGAAAGTGAAGTTGTTTTTTTAACAAGGTCAAGTAATCAAGTGCTTGAGCAAGCACTAGTTAAAAAACATCAAGTAACCAAAAAGGTCAGAAGAGATTTGCTTTCTTTTTAAATGAGAATCTTATCTGCACACAAGATTATTTAAAAATAAACACTAGCAACTTCCTAACAATAATGCCCAAACTGTAACAGCACCCCACAGTTCCTCTTACCACTTCAGAGTTAAGTCTTCTTCAGAAATAAAGACCCAGATAGGTCCAAAAGAGTGAGCTATACATTCTAACACAGCACACACACAGTATGTGATAAATACCTCACCTTTGTTGCACCCAGGAAATGACAGCTGTCACAGAATTATTTCACTCCACAGAGAAGTTGCTGACCTTCAGTATTTATGCCAAAAGTGAGGACAAGCTAAAAGCAGGCAAAGCTATAAACAGCAGTGCTGAGATGTGGGGAACATGTGACAAACATATGCACAAGACAGACCAAGAAAAAGCTTTGTGTATGAAAAGAAAGAAAAATTGAGAAATGTTCCTTACATTTGCAGGCTTTGCAGTTGCTCTTTTGTGTAGTCCTTCCTCCCAGCCTTCCATTATCACTAAGTTAAGGCCCAGCTCATGACTAACCAGCTGCACCTGTAGCTCTGCACAGGTGTGCACACAAAGAAACCTTATGTTCATAGTTGCCTCTCCTCTACTGAATATGCAAAAGCCATTTTAACATACAATTTCAGCAATTTGTTCCCACTGGAGTAGCACACAGCACATTCTCTGACCACTTTCACCCTACAGAAAAATACAGTAGTTGTTTTCAAGTTTATCAATTTGTACTGAAACAAAATCCACCACGTTGAAAATAAAATACTAACATGTGCACTGATGATCTGTCCAAATCTATCTAAGCCTAGGTTATTTCCTGGGCTTCTGAAATACATCATCTCACTCTTGCTGTCTCACCTGGCTTCAAATACAGTCCGTGCACTGTCATTCTGAACCACAAGATTTGGAATGGCTGCCTCCTATGGAGCGCATCAGTGATGTCACCAGTCTGAACAGCACTCAAATCCCTCTCCTAGTAAGGAAAAACACAGGCACTTGCCCAATTGCATTCCCTGACAAGCAAGGTCCCCAGTACTTGTCATACTTGGGGACTGACTGGACAAGAAGAGGCATAAAATAGGCCAGTGTTTCTTCTTTTCATTACTTGATCATATGAGTCTCTTCATCAGCATCATAGAACTCCTCATCTTCACTTCCACTCCCTGTAGAACTGTCTTTGTCTCCAGACTAGAAGCAGAAAGGAAGTCATTAGTTAGACTGAAGCCACAAAATTAATCTCAAGATACATGAACATGAACCATTACACTTCTATGGAATGCTGGTAGAGAAAAAGTAAGAAAACATAGGTCAAAACACTGTATTAGAACTTTGTAAAATACATTACATGAATTAAGATTTCTTTAAGTCCTTGGTTCTTCAAAGTATCTTTAAAAGAGATGGGGGTTTAGTGGATGGACTTTCCCTCCTCCACCAGTACACCAGAGAATATATGCAGGAGAGAGTGGCTAGAGTGGTTCTGAAGTGATAATTTACTAAACTTTCTTAAATTTAGTCTGAGATGCCTACTCTGTGGAGAGCTACTGGAAACACAGTAGCTCACCACAGCTCAGAACATGCAGATTACTTGACCAGGTAAAAGCTTCTCCATCCAGAATGAATACTTTTCCTTGGGTAGCACAGACATTTTACTGTGCAAGTTTAATTAAAAAGATCCCCCTGCAATATTAAATGAAAGTGTTATGGAAAAGGAAAAAACCATTACCACGCTGTATTTTCAGAAGGTAAAGTCCTTATTATAGGCATACCTACTCCACTCAGAGTACACAAATTATACCACATACCCAAAATAAAGTCAGCTGTTACAGCTAATTGATTTTTACTTGGCCAGTGTAGCATTTTTCCATGGAACTGACACAAATGATTCCAGTTATAAAGATTCTCCTGCTAGTATAAACTCCATCTAGTTTGATTATTGAGGATTTTTTTCCCCAGTATGGTTGTATCCCTCCTAAGACTTCTGCCTGTCTAATCATATGCTAAGAAGGTTGAGAGAGAGGGTGCAAAATAGAGAAATGGAAATAGTGTTCCTGACTGACAGTACCATGCAAGCAAAATCTGTAGCTTTAGATCTCTCTTCAGAGGAGCTTTGCTACAGCAATGTGCGTTAACAGCAAAGGAATTTCAAGCAGTTTGAGCACTACGACCTGTCAGAAGATGTAAAGGGAATCATGTTAGGCTTTTTTTCTAGACTTCTAAAACTATTTGAGGAAAGTCAGGCTATCACTGGATGCTGTCCAACTTGAATATCACATTCATGTACGTTAACATGAACAAAACCTCCATTCTGGGCAATCAGAGCACATGTTATCTTGAAAATGGTACAAAAGGACAATGGATTCCACAGGGGGAATTCAGGGTATGCTAAATAAATTCTGAATCTTTCTCGCAACAGCTTCCTAAGACCTCTCACGGCCTTGTCAAATAGGGTTAATGTTTAACAGCTTTCCATTTTATCAGCACTTTCTTCCTGAGCTTTAAAATAAATCCCTAATGTGTCACAGACATTCCAGATATAACTCACTGAAGTTACAGGATTAGTTAAGGCCTGAACCAATGACTTTTTCATTTGGATTCAGTAATTTTAATCCATCTGGGCAAAATGTTCCCGAAGAACATTGAATTTTTTTTTCTCCTTTCATGGGTCCTGTTCAGTTGGGATTTTTAAGAAGCCTACAGAGGCACAGGCAAAGAAGATTTAAACCTGAGAAGACTGACTAACATAAGTGAACCAATTTGTGGGAATACTAACAGTCAATATTTGTCACCTCAAACGGTAATACCAACCTCAGTTGGTTAAAGAAGAAAATAAAAATGTGACTTCCCACCTCTAAGTTGTAACACCTGCACTGCTTGCCAGAATGGCTTTCGTTGGTAAACCATCTGCACAATTAAGACGTAATAATCATGTAATTACCAAAATAACGGCTGATGTAAATGTGTATGATGGATTTGTGTAGTCAGCAAGAATGTGGTGCCATAACACATTATCCAGTATGGTTGAAAATGTTTTGAAATACACATGTAGAGTAGCTAAAGCATAAAATTAATGGTTACAGGGCTGCCTCTTTCAACCTTTGTTCAAGGGTGCTTTTGTCACTAAACTGTGCTGTCCTATCAAGAACTATTACAGCTAAACTTGGTAAACAAGGCAACACATGGAAGCTTCTGATAGGAAGCAAATGTCCCCATTCTAGAAATACGTGATCGCTGTGAAAATAAGCATGACTACCTGTGAATCTCAGAGTGCTTGACCAACGACTATTCAAATGAAAGTAAAAGGTGTTGAAAAGATCCTGTCTCAGCCTAATGGGGCAACTAACATTTTTTGTTATGAGTTTCCCTTCAAGTCTTCTGACTACTTATTCTATTTCTGTCAGCCCCTCGATACTTGAAAGTTTTGGGACCAGGATTTAAACTTTAAAACTTTACCCAAATTCTAACACCCCCTTCCAGCTCTCTAGCTACTTCTTTCTAATCCCACTTCATTCACAGAGGAGAAACCATGTCAAAAAATCTCCACATGACTCGAAGATACAGACACCTGAAGAGGGGTCCAGCAGTTTAACAAAATAAAGCAATATGAAAAACACAATTCAAGAAAACCTCATTGAAAAACATCATGCTGCCACATTTATTTATGCTTATACCTGAGAGTTTTGTAGTTCCAGTGTTTTCAATGAATCTCATTTCCCAGAGTCAATAGTGGGAGAGATCTCAGAGGTTAGGCTGGCTTTAATCCATTTAGAGCCTCTCTAGGACACACCTGATGACTGGCACTGCAGAACAGCTGGGGCAGCTCAGAAGTAGTGTGCTGCCTTTGAGAGCTGCCCTTCACAAACAGCCTTCTGGTTTTGTTAACATCTAAGGCTTCTCAAGCTTCAGTGTCCAGCTTTGGATGAAGCACACTGCAGCAATCAGTCTTACATATTAGAGATGCACAGACATCAAATCCCTTTATACATCCCTTTATACCAAAGGGAAATGTTGTAAGCTTGTGGCCTTGAAGGGATGAATTAATCCAGCTATATTTCAGCTTGCATTTCCAGAAAACATTTCAGACGTGATGGTAGGGTGCCTACACTATCTTCTCCTTGGGGCCTATCCTCCACAGGCCAAGAATCACTATCCTAATCTATTTAGAGTGGCAGATTCAAGCTGACAGCTGAAATAAACACAACAGAAAAGTATTACGAAAAGAATTAGTATACCTGTGAGCCATCTAGGGCTTGCAATGACATGGCTTCATCACCCAGCCTCCAGTATGAGCACACCTGCAGGTCTGATATAGTTTCTAGCAAAGGGCTGTTTAAGGTCTCTGGCAACAATAAACTTAAGAGCCCAGACAACAGACCAGTTGCTCCAAACACAATGTAAGGCAGAGACCACTGTACAGATTTCTGGAAAAAATAACAGAGTTAGGTCAAGATTGCTTCCTTGTACTTCATATTGCATATTAAAAAACCTAGCCTTTACAACCATTGCAGTGTTTGTGTTCCTAATTATTACAAAAGTCACTAGCCCTTCTGCTGTAGGGTTTTCTTGTCGGTTGGTTGGGTGTTTTATCAGTACTGTCAACTGTATCTTGTCAAAACTATTAGAACTCCACAGATTCTGTCACAAATTTTAAAAGAAATATCTGCTAAATTTGAGCTCAATTCTTGCCTCTAACATATGTACTTTTTAACAAATGCAACATCCCTTTGCAGAAGGGAATAGATATCACAAAACACAGACATGCTGCTTGGAGATCTCTTGAGGTCATCTAGGCCAACCACCTACTCTAAGCACAACTACAGCCACAATTAGACCAGGTCAATCACTGCTTCATTTAATCAAATACTGACAAAACTTCAAGGACGGCGATTTGCCCTCCAAGTAGATTGTTCCAGGCTGCATTAAGCTTCTCAAAAACCTAATTTTTCAAATTTCCTATCTAAGCCCCAAGTCCAAACTTGTGATAAACCTATGCTAACAATGTAGGATAGTGTCAAAAACCTTACAAAAGCCTTCCCTGCTCTTTTCCCTTTCCTCATCCATATTGTGTTCTGTGATGAAAGGGCTATCAAATCAAAATGGCTGAGAAGGAATTGTCCTTAATAAATCCATGTTCACTGATCCCGATTACCTTCCTCGCCTTCACATGCTCATAAATGGACTCTGGGAGGTCATGTCTCAATCTTCCCACAGACTGAGTTAGAGCTGCTCAGCCTGGAATACCCTGGTTCCACTTTCTGATATTTAAGACACAGGATTAGCGTTTTTCCTCCCAGAGCTACCAGCAATCCTTCACTACAGCAGTAGTTTATCAGAGATGATGGACACTTGCTTCACTATCACAACCATTCTTACGGAATCCTATCCCATGGAATGGAAAGCTTTCAGCTGTAAGTGTTCTTGAACCTACTGCTCCTCCTACTGTTTGCTGGCCTTCTGCTTCCTCCACTGTGCTGACAGGCAGAGTCTTGGAGTCAAGCTTTGTCTCTCAAGACTGAAGTACAAGTATTTCAGCTTACTCCATCTCACCCATAAACAGGATGCCCATCCCATTCATCAACAGGCATTTTCAATGAATTTCCTTCAGCTGACAGAATCCCTATTTATGCTCCTTGCTAGTTTTAGCTTCAGCTGAGCTTTGGCATTCCTGGCATCACCTCTGACAGCCTAAGCAATGTTTATACTCCTCTTCTGATGCCTTCCCCTGTTTTCACAGTAAAGAAGGCTTATTTTAAAAAAGGGAAAGAGTTTAGCTGGTTGTTTCAAAAACTCACCTTGTAAAGAGCAATTCTAAATTGAGAAAAATAACAGGCTGTGATCAAATAAAAGACCAACATTTAATCTCTTATCTCAGCAGTTAAATTTTCCTATTCTTACTATTAAGAGAGATCTCCAGACAAAAGACACTGAAAATGTGTTAAAATACTAGAAGAGATTACAAACCACAAAAATAATTTATTATTTTCTCAAATCAGTGTTCATTTGGTATTTAACAAGAACTATTTTCATTTTCATGGAACCTCTTCAAATGCTATGATCCAAGATCTGTGTCTCATGCAGTATCAAATCTCTGCCAGACACAATATAATGGATGCCCCAACTGCTACATAAAAGCTGCCTATTAAATCCACCTGGTAGACTGGCAGCAGTCTTGGCTTTGCCTGTTGTTCCCCAGAGGTGCTCACGCTCTCACCTGCCCAGTGCTTCATTCTCCAAATTAAAAGGCTCCCTGTGCTCACCTGCCCTTTTGCTAACCTTCTGCCTCACATGTAAGATGGCAAATGGCAGCGAGGAAAATTACCTGAGATGAAATCTGTAACATTAAAGGAATTGTCAGTGGGTCTCAGCAAACAGCTGGGAAAAACTGGCACACTTTTATGTGCATACAGGTAACACTCTAAGCAGAGGAAAGTAACACTATCATCCTCGTGTTTTATTCTTCAGAATCTCTCTTTGCCTTGCCAGTGTATCAGATCTCCACCTCATCTTCATTTACTGAAAGACAAACTGCTTGGCTGATATTTATATTCCATGGATATTTAAAGAAGTGCACTGACAGTAAAACTTAATTTTTTCCTCAAAAACATGAGTTATTGAGCCCATATGCTTAATTTTGATGCAGTATTTATTTTAACCACGTGTGTCTCTTGATATTGCTTGTGTAGGGTTTAAAATGTGGTATCACTATCTTGGTGATTTGAAATTATTGTATTTTAAAGTCCACTAGCTAGGTCCCAAAATTCTTACAGAGCTAAAATACCTTCTAAATTAAATAATGCTGGGGCTTTGTCTAATCACACAGATGATACTGCAATGCCTTTGGCCTACCACGATACAGTTAAGATAGGCAATTTACATATCTTAGTTTATATACAGAATTCATCCCAAACATTCTCATCTCTGTAAGCCTCTGATACACCAGAGCCACAAAACAAAAATATACATAACAGAAGTTTAGACAAACCAATGAAGGGACAAAAGGCGCAATGATTCCACCAACACGGGAAAACATGGAGCAGGCACCCATTCCAACATTCCTATGAAAAAAACCAAAAATAATTAATCTTTTGCAAAGTGTCATTGAGCAAGGAAAAAGACTCATCAGTCATGACCCTGAGCACGTTAACTGGCAAAGAAAAGTCAAAGGTAACTGAAAGCATCCCAAGACAGGAATGAAACATGTTTTTGTGATTAAAATGAAGCAACAATCCCCTTTACATTTAGAATTTTTACATACACAGATAGAGAGGCAGAACAAGTGTGATTTCAGTTCATGCATCTTGCCTCTGTCTGAAACTCTGGCCAAATGTATTTATTCAAATCCTACTGATCAGCAGATTAACCCACTCATGTGAAAAACACCCCAGTATAGTTTCACTGGTGGCTGATCATCATATGCATCCATATGATAGAAGCTTCTGTCTGCTCTGTCAGCACAAGCAGGGGGTACTTTTCCCCCTAGTGAATGAAACCTTATTGTTGCTTACACACAGCCTATGAAGCATCAAGTTATTTTTACAAAGCTTATTGACCAGTCATCTTCAATGTTTAGCAAGTACAATGATAGAGTTATCTGTTTTTATAAAGCACTCATTAAAAGAAATACCAGCAGTGCTACTGTTATCCTCATTAGTAGACGGGGAGTTGTAAGCAGGCCAAGCAGCTAGATGTCTATTTTACTGTTACATAAAATATGATTAGTCTGTAGAGAACACTGCAAATTTGATGGAAGAAGGAGTGAGAAGAGGATAAGGGAAGAAATTTCAGATGTAAAACTACATATAATCATTATACGTAACTGAAAAATTCAAGTTAGAAATTATAGTTAATAGAAAAAAAAAAAGACAAATAAAAGATGGTCATGTAAGAGAACCAGAAAAATGAAGACTTAAAATGAACTTGTGTTACCTGATGACTGTAGGATAAAGTTCTGATGTGTAGATGTAGACAATGTTAAAAGCAGCACTGATTGTCAGTTTTCCCAGCAAAGACAGGGAGTGACTATTCACCACTGCAAACACTCCAGTATCTGACAAGAGAAAATGTGAGTCTTGTAAGGCTTTTGAGCACTCAAATACACCTCTAATAATTTCAACCACACAATACTATGGTGTGAAAAGGAATCCAGTGAAGAATCTAAAAGCTGAAACTACAACTCAGTACTTTCAGAGTCTACCACTAATTAGATACTAAATTAGTTCTATCAGAAAGTTGAAGGAAAGTGTAACAGACGCATTTGGCAAAAGTGATCACTTTTTTTTTTTTAACAAGAGTCCTATTCCTTGTCACTTCTATAGTATGATAAGATGTTTCTAGCATTTTTACATTGAAAGGAAGATACTGTAAAGCACCATACTAAATTTCCCACCCAGCTCAGTTTGTCAGAACAGCCAGTGCTTATCTGCTTATATCAGGCAAATCAGAGCTCATCTCAGTGAAGACAGGTGCTTCCTTCTGACCAGTGAGACATTTCACTTCCTAGGGCACTTCACCTTTGCCTGACTTGGGCAGTCCAGTACACAGCTGATTTCCTGGGGTCTCACAGTTCTGTCCCCTCTTTTCACATGTTTATGTTTGGAATGATATGCAAAAAATACCTGATGGTACCAGCCATACCAGAATATATCCAAGCATCCACGTTCTAGCATCTGGAATATCATTCTGAAAACCTGAGTTGCACTCCTTTAAAAAAGCTTTACCTATTAGACCCACTGCCATCTAGAGCAACTTCTGTACTCTGTCATAGATGTTTAATTTCTTGAATTCCTCTTCAAGTGTTTGGAACATTCTCTCATTTTATGAAAGGTAATATACATCTATAAATCTTACTAGCAAGGTGAATTTATCTATCTGGTTTTAAAAAGAAAAATTAACATTAGTGCATCTTTACCCACATTGTGTTTAATTTCACATTTCTTAAAGACACCCCAATTCAGAAGTTTATCAGAATGCTCTCTGAGCTGTAAGTTATGTGGCCACATTACTATTACCACAATCACACTACTCTTGAACGTTACAGAGCAGTGAGGGAAAGATGGAGACTTGCCCCATCACTCAATTCTTTGGATCTTCTGACATCGATCTTCCACTTTGAGAGATACATCCATGGGTATTACTTACACTAACATATCACTTGGTAAATGGACATACCACAAGAAACATCATTCATTGGGATTACACCAGAAACACTCGAAATGAGCAACTGATGTGAACAGAAGGAAAGGGCAGAATCCAAAGGCAAAAATTCAAATCCAAACCTTTCTAATACAAGTTTTGTCTAAGGTCTTAAGAAGGTTACTGCTTATTCTTTTTTTGAGTTGGCTTCTCTGGCTTCAAAAATTGAGACTCACATGTGGTATGAGCCTAATCTTCCAGAAGCCACCAAATTCTTGGGCTGTAGTATGCTGCCTTTACCAATTCTTACCACATACTCCAGAAACAAAAAACCACTTACCTTTCTTCTTAGGCAGAAACATGACAATAAGACAAGCCAATCCTCCCAGGAACAGAAATGCACTCAACGTTCGCTTCCGACCAAACCTGACATGCAAAGATAACAAAGGTTTATATTCTGCATTAGGTCTGTGGGTTGCAAAGTAATGAATCCTCTAAATTCACACTGACTCTTTATTTGCAGTTGGGAATTCTGAATACTATCTTCCACTAACACTTCCTCTCACACCGTTTTTAAACAAGCTTCTGCTGCACACTTATCAAAATGAGCGCCAACTTTATACAGCGGCTGACAATTTCTAGGATTTTGAGTTGCCTCCCGCTGTGTGCGACATTTGCAAACCTCCTCAGGAGACACAGAAGAGAGACCGGGAGGAAACTCTGCAAATCCTGAGAGCCATTGTCCAGAGTATCGTGGCTCAGGAAAAGGCTGAATATCTGCTCTCCCCACGCAGCAGTTCACACAGGTACTGCTATGGCGTGAGACCACACGACAGCTCCAGCAGAGTGGAGTCGCGACAGCGCTGTGCCAGCAGCAAGGATGGGACCCCAGGGCAGCGGCGGGGAGGACGCCGTCTCCTGTTAGTCTGGAGTCAGCGCAGCTCCTACCGAGCTGCATTGACCCCATCTGAACCAGAGAAGATACCTCACCATCAGATGAGCGACTGAAAACAAGTTAAACTGCTATTTGAGATAAATCAATGGCACTTTCACACTGAAGTGGGAAGCCCCACAACAACAGATAAAAGCCAGGAGGTGTGATACACAGAAAACCTATCTTTGATAAAAGTTACAATGAAATCCTGAATGGGTTAGTAAATTCCATACTTACCACTTTTCATTAATCAAGTAAATACAGATTGGGTACGCTGGGATTTCTATCAAGCCCGACAGGGCTAAATTGGCATAAATACTTCCGCCTAAGTCACCCACATTAAGGGTAAGACCGTAGTAAACCAAGCTGCACACAAACCTGCAAAAGACAGGAAAAAAAAAAAGTAAAATCAGAGCTGGCACTGCCTGCCAAATCGAAGCACTGGTCTGGCACAATATACTATAAACTATATTTAGTGTTCAGCAGATAGGTCTAAAATGTTTCTCTGTAGTGTATGATGCCTTCTAGGCAAATAAACCATTTTGCCTCAGCAAAGACCCAATTCCTGACTTACTACTGAGTAAAACTTAGGACTAGACTTAAGAAGAATGTGCATAAACCAGAAAAAAGTTAAAATACAATCACGACTGTATTATTTGACTTCAGAAATGTCTTTGTCCCTTTTGTTTTTACCAGGTTACAATTTCATCCACACTTTTTCCAATTGTGTGTAAACCAAATTTCTCAAGCAGTTCAAACAACACTTCAACGTTCTTTTAATTTCTACACCCTGGTCCAGTTTTATTCATTCTCCAAATGTTTAACTTTTCTTCTGTAACCCTATTGTCATGTTATCCCCTGTAAAAGCAGTTGTCTTTACAGAGAGGAAAGAAACTGGTCACTAATTCATTCTGCAGCAAATCAGCAATTCTCATTTAAGGAACAGGACAATCAGCTATTTACTCTGTAGTTAGCATTTGCAAAAGCAACAGGAAAACAGCTCAGTGTTGTATGCTGGCAAAATAATTTTATTCTTAATACATCTTTCCCAAATATATGCATTATAAAAGCAACTATATGAGCAGTAATGCCCAAGGACCTGCATAACATGTACCACGTAAGATTTCTCTAAAGTAGCACCAAGAGACCTCAGGGCTAGCGAGGTATCTGCAATAAAACAGGCCCTTTTGGAGTTAAATTTTTGGTAGTGACTAGAGGGAGCATCACAGGCTCCCACTCCTCACTACAGCAACTGCCAGCACTGGCAGCGCTTTCTCTTAAGAAAACAAATATGCTCATTAGACAAGGTAGGCCACCCACCTGCTAAAGGGCTCCTTACTCACAAAACAAGGAATAATCCATGTGACAAGATACTGACAACACTGGGTCTAAGAGGACAGTGTGACTAATGCCAGCAGCCTTGGGGGTGAGAACAGAAGAGGTAGTTCTCAACTATTTTGATAGTTAAAAAGCAAAATAGAAATGCAGAGACAAAAAACCTCAGAACTGTAAAAAAGGCTTTGTGTTAGGATCCTTTTTGGGTCCGCTGTCCCTAACAATCTGTAGGATGAGCCAATTCTCAGCACCATATTCTCTCAAAGACTTAAAAGAGGTTGCAGTAGCACAGCTGGGCCTACAAAGTATTTCAAGTACCAGGTGAACATCATGATCAAGGTGCGTCCCAAGAGAATCCTGTATCGGAACAGGTCCAGAAAGCTGCCAGCCTCTCCAGAGCTCCTCTCTGCTGGGAGTTTTAGTGAAAAAGTGCATTTCTGCTTGCGGTTCCTCTTTGCAATGAGGTAGAGGCAATCTTCTGCCTCGTTCAGACGGCCCTGGGAATAGAGCCAGCGGGGCGATTCGGGAATGAATCTGAAACACACACACACACAGACACCTTTAAGGACTTCCTTCTCTGTGAGGCTGAACTTGTCTAAAGGAATAAGGCTGAAATACACTTCAGTATAATGAAGAGTTTTTCAAACAACTTCAGGTATAAAATTCACTTATTGAAACAGAAGCAAAGCATGTTGAAAGGAAACATATGTCATACATAATTTAGATATCAAGAAATTACATTGCATGTATAAACACAGAAAGCACAATATTAAAAGTTACAGTATGATTAGGATCCCATCTTTGGAGAATTTAGAATTAAGGAGGGACACATTACTACAAGTAACACAAGATGTTTTTGTAAGACCCATTTCTCATTTTCCATAAGACCAACTTCCATTTCCCATTTTCCAGCTTTTTCCCAAATTCTCTCCTGTAGACAAGGCAGAAACTGTGCAAAGGTCATACTCCTCATGTGCACTGTTCATTTGACAGGTCTGTAACTCCAACATTGTCTTCTAAACAAATCTTCTATTACTTTCAGACTTCCAGAACTAATTTAAACATTAGCCTTTTGACAGAAGCTTTTAAAGATTTTTCCCTCTGACTGAAAATTATATTTTTCTTCTAAGTTTAAAAGAATGTGATTCTGTATTTTCACCAGAGAGCTTAGAAAGGAACGTATTTTCTTCCCCAGGATAAAAATCCAATAGTATTTTCTACACAGAGTAATTTTTAAGCAACATGGCAGGTTGGCAGTGTGAAAATTGGAACTGAAAAAACCTTTTTCTTAGAGGAAAGATAGGCCTCTGAGCACAGCTCTGAAGTTGCAAGCATAACTCACTTTAAAAAGTTGTACATATGAATCTGAAAGTTAATTTTTTTTCCAAGGGTCCCAAGCACCACAAGGTTTTGAAATATCTAATGTGTCATCTCTGCCTTTCACCTCAAGAATACCCTCAAAGACCTTTCCCTGAGTTCTGATGCTTCCTTTGAAAGGGTGTGCAGATCTTTTGAGGAGCAAAAGCTTTATTCAAAGAGTTACTGAAGTGAAATAGATGTTGGAAAGGAAAGAAACCTCTAGTTTAAACAGCAGCTAAAGTAATTTTGTTCTTTCAGTTACTGAGATTTAGATGTCAGGAGTGTGTAAGAAAAGAAGAGTACACTGCATCACAGAGCTTTCAGTGTTGAAATTCACAAACACAAAGCCCCCATTATCATGAAAAAGATCACATTTGAAAAATTAAAGGGAGCTGCCCATTTTTTTTTCATGTCAGTCACCTTTAAGACTGAACAAGCAAGCAACTTTGATGCTGTTCCTTCTGTGTGAACACAAGAGAAGCACCACGTCATCACACAACCACGAAACCATTCCCATATCTTTTCCCATGTATTTATACTGCCTTGGAGCATGCCAGTTTAGATCATCTACATCCACCAGCTAAAGAATAAGATGTGCTTCTCCACCACTCTAGAAACTGTTCCCATCTACAGTAATACTGCACACATAGTACAATGCAGACTTGCAGGCTCAAATATTGCAGCACTACTATTTGAAGAAACCACAGACCATTGGGGGAGGGGGAGGAGAGGGCTACAAGTTGAGAGAAATACCTTATTTACATCATTTTATGCTATCCTAGAAAGGCAACTTGACTTAATAGGTTGGTTACTCCGTTTTGTTATTTTGGGGGGTTTTTTTGACATCTTTCTTTATAAAACTCAGTTTGAAAAACAACTTACAGAGAGAGAAGAAAGACGACTGTTCCTTCCAGGTTAACCACAACAGCCAGAGTTCTCCATGAACGAATGAAGTACCCTAATAAAGCATACTGGGCAATTCCCACTGCAAAGAACAAGCCACCAATAGAACCTAACACACAATTAAAAACAAAACAAAACATTATCACTTCTGTAAGAAACACTAGTAAATCTCTACACATGGGATCAGACAAGAACTAACTCTTTATTAACAAAAATTCAATCAGAAATTCAGGCAAAACCACAGCTCTTTGATCAAAGAATACCCTGTCCTTCACTCAGGCAGAGCAGAAGTACTACATCTAATTGCAAAGATCAATAAAAGCCCCAAAAGTGCTCTTCTACATCCTCCACACCCAACAAAGCCCTGTGAACAACTAAGTCTTCTAATTCCAAGTATGTGTATGAATGCAACATAAGTATGCAGCTTTCTATGTGTAAAAATAAATACTACAAAATTTTGAAAAACTGTTCGTTTTAGGAATATGTACTATTCATTTGTAGCTCCTGTAATTTGTAAGATACCCTGTTTTAAAACAGTCTCAGCATAGGACTTCTTGGGCTTTGTAAGTCAGGCCCTGTAGCTGTACCAGTACAGGTTACACAGATCGTATGGGAAGGAGAGTGCCAGTACAGGAGAGGTCCAACATCAGCAACCAAAACAGTTAAGGATGTCTGTATCTTCTAAATTTTAAGGGCAATTACTGCATGGGACAACTTTTTTCTTTTTTTTTTAACATATAAGCAACAGTTGTCTCATCCTCCTACGATATAAAAACACTTTTGATTTCTTTTTAAGAACTGCCAGGAAGGAAAGAACTGATACTTAGCATATGAACACTTAGTTCTGTTTAGCAGAGTCCAACATTTTGATTGATAGAGCTCAGCTGTGACAAACCCTGGATGAGTATTTAGCTGAGTAACATTCATGGGAGACGTTTCAGCTGGATCTTTGTCAGCTTGAGTGATGCAGAGATCTGAAAGGCCCCACATCATCTACTCTGCTTGTCCACGGTTCATATTAAACAAGCTCAAAGTTCAAAGACTGTGATCACAGATATGCTCAAGTGGAGCTGAATTTGCAACTGCTATGGTGTTAGGTTTGTGTGCCTCAAGTGGTGTGTGAGACTGAAATCTATGAATTCTGACAATAAAGGCACTTTACCTGCTAATGCCCAGTAGGCTGTACCCACACACTCATTCAGCAGGACAAAGGCTACCAGGGACATCCCACCATTCATCACCCCTACCAGGAATCGAGAAACAGCAAAGAATTCGTACGAGGGTGAAAATCCATTTGCGATGGCAAACAAGATGTCAAGAGCAAAACCTGGAAAATAAGGCAAGAAGTTTCATTTTAGAAGGGTAGCTAAAGAAACAGAAGCATTTACTGGTATCTTTACTTGATGCCCACTGGCACCTGTCCTAAGCCATCACAGTCAACAATACCACCCCAGGTTTTAGAAAGAAATTTAAATACCTAGAGTCAGTATCAAATAGGAGAGGACACAAAATGAGTGGTTTTTTGATACATAGTTTGCAGTTTGAACTTTTAAATTCAGTTCATGGCAGACATCTTTTTTTATACACTCAGAGCCACTGTCTGACTCCCGTTAAAGATGGCTTTATATTTATCCCTGATACAGAAGCCACAGGTATATGACCAAATATCTCTCCTCATTTTTAGAGACTGGTTATAGAAACCAGAGCAGAGAAACATTGCCAGGGAACAATACATTGTGGGTTTGCACTGCACAGCAGGCCCACCTTTATGTGCTTTGAATGAGGATTGTTCCTTAAAAGAAAAACAACAAACATAAAACATTTTTTAAACTCTACATGCTCATCCATTGACACACAACTTTATATATACACAAAACATGCAGTTTCAAATGTTGTTTGATCCAGGGACAGTTAGAAAGCTTATGAGCTTCAAAACAGTAAGAGGATCAAAAATAGATAAAAATTAAATCATGCAGAAAGGAGACAAAAGGTGCAACAAATTCCTAACAGGTCATACATGTAAGAACACAGTTAAAAACTACTTAAAATAATAATTGCAACTTGCAGAGATCTCATGAGCACAATGCTGCATGAGTGAAAGCCTTTATGGCATGACTCACAAACCCAGAACACCTCGCAGATATTCAAGTGGTAACTGAATGGTGAAATATTAATTTCTTGTCTCAACTTATACAGCACATGTATATTGGAATGCCAAAACAAACAAAATCATAGTACATGATTCACAGCTGCATATCAAACTCTCAGCAGAAACTGGGCTCTTCCCACTGATCTTCAGGGACATGACACCCACGCCATTCCTTGTGTCGAGTGGCAGTGGTTACCTGTCAGATAGACTTTCTTCCTCCCGAAGCGGTCGGAGAGCTGGCCAAAGGAGATGGCTCCAACAAACACACCACTGAAGTAGAAGGAACTGGCAGCACTGACTTTGTATGATGCATTGCCAATTAAAAACCACTGGATGGAGGGGGAAGAAAAAAACAGAAACAACAAACCAACAAAAAGGCAAATTAATCAGAATCCAAACAGTTCACCATCAGCTAATAGTTGGAGGGGATGATACATATTTTAAAGAAGATCAAACTCTGCATAAATCTCCTAAGCATTGTATTCAGTAAATCAAACAGTCCCCACTGCTGTCTCCCAAACTCACTGCTGGATACTAACAACTGCACAGTTCTCCCAAATCAAATGCAGTCTTTGATTCTGAAATCAAGAGCAGATTCCTGACAATACTCTAATTTTTGCAGCTTTCTCCCACTTTCCCATTTTCTGCCTTCTTTCATGTAAAGCTATTAACCTAAATAGACTCAGTTCTACCTACTGACATGTGTCACTGCAGTGTGTAGGTACACAATGTGAAAAAATAGTTGTGGTTTATGTCTGAAGATAATCCTGCACATGCTCCTCTTTAGGAACTGTCTTGTCCCTGAGCAAGACTTTGGTAGATTAGACCAGTTAGTCAGGTTTTCTACACACATCTCTTTTTTACAGTGTACTTTGTCATTTCCAATTCTTTTCAATTCCAAATACAAAGCTGATCTTGAAATGTTTGATTCTTACAGACTGAATGTCTCAAGTTGAACCTGACAAAATTCTTCGTCCCTCAGAATTGTAGAATGAAAATATGCCATGCTCTCATTGTTCAAAAGGTATTTCCTTTTGTATTCTAACCACTCCACAGCTTTTCTTTTTCTATTCCTCTTGCACCTTGAGATAATGTTTCGTTTTAGTGACAACCAACTCTTCTTCCTGTGGTGGTAAGCTGGTGATTATGTCATTATCCCTGCAATAACACTCTAATCTTCTCCTCGTAATCTCCTCTTCCTCTACCAAAATCTCATTAAATATCCTTTCTAGCAAAGCTTATATTATTTCAAAGCTCAGTTATAAACTACCTCATCATGAGAACAGAGCCATGCAATTAAACTTCACAAAGATTAGAATGCTAACAAAACATCATTTATAAGCTCCAAGAAAATAACTTGCTTACTTTCTAAATCTGCTTCATTTTGAACTGTTACTTTAACAGGGAGGTGGTTAGTGATACAGTAGGAAATGCACCCATAAAGCACCAAAACGGACAAAATTCAACTGAAACCAACCACATGACCATAAATCAGCTTTTGAAGCTTCTGCAGACTATAAGAACAATTCCCAGAAAAATATATTTGTAAAATAATTGCATGAGATTAATTTTATCCTGAAATACCATGGTCAGTTTGTTTGATAACAGCTACAGGAATCATGCCCTAACTTTTGATATAAAAATTTAAAAAGCTGCCAACATGAAAATTGTTGACATGAGATGCTTTCTGAATCATTAAGGGATAATTTGGTTGCAAAGCAAAATTTGTTCTGGAAATTTATCTCTACATCTAAGCCCTTTAGAGAGCTCAAGGCTTTTCTCTTCTACATATATATGCTTATTCACAAATCAAGCTTTTTACATCAGAATGTTTTTCAGTGTAAATTTGTAATGGTCATGTTATCTGTGATGCCACAAGGTTAAGTACTGACACATCCTCCACAAATGCAGGAAAAATCTTCTTTACAATCAATCATGAAATTAAATTAATAACAAATTAGTGGTGAAATATTTCCCAAATATGTATGTTCCCTCTCAAAATATTTGTGCTTAGCACATAACTTCCAAATGTACCAAATATTCAGCTAACAAATTCACAAAAACTGTATTTTAATAGAGGGAAACAGAAGAGGTAAGAAGATTTTATTCAAATGGGCCTTTACTAAAACACATGCTGAAGAATTAGCAGAATCTACACAAGTTGCCTTGGGTTTGGGGTTTTTGTTTTGGTCAGGGAGTTTTCTTACCTTTTTTTATTGTTCATGCAGGTTTTGTTCTTTACCTACATTTCTTATTTATGCAACCAAAANCTCATGCAGGTTTTGTTCTTTGTTCTTTTTGTTCTTTCTGCATTTCTTATTTATGCAACCAAAATGTATAAAAATCTGTATAAAATCTATGTCATATGCTAGGCTCTACAAGCACGTCTGACTTGTCAAGTTTAAGAGAGTAAAAGATTCTTGGGTAAATTAAAAAAAACAAAAAAGAAAAACCCCAGAGAAAATTCAAAAACCTGAGTTTAAAATAATGCTTAAGAAATCCACCATCCATTAAAATTTTAATTTAAATGGTATCATAAGTACTCATATCCTCTTTATTGCCAGAATAAGAAGCAATGCCCTTTGTATACAATGGCTTGGTACTATTCCAAAGCTGGCCATTTTTATTAATATGCTCCTAACCAATAAATTGCTTTAAAGGAGTAATTTGGATAGCAGTAATACCTCTGGACAATAGCCAAGAACTATCAAGAGGTACTAGATCTGACTCCACAGTTCAGCTCTACATTCAGGCCTTGTAACCAATGCACTCAGGGCTGTTGTACAGAACAATTTGACACTAACAGGTACTGACAGCCCCAGGAAGGGCAGGTGTTGCACACATCAATGCAGAGTCTGGAATCTTTCCTGTAGGGACTGTGGCTAGACCATGAGAGAAATTGCTTAAAAAACACAGAGGCCGTGCCAACGAAGCTAAAGCTTGTTGTAAAGCTTGGGAATGGAACGTGAGGGAGCTGCTTTAAAAATATGAGTCCCCACTGCCCATGTTCTCAGATCTGGAGTTGCAAAGACTGCAGGAGCCACTTCCTCTCCAGTCTCTCCAGTGCTTGCTAACTGCATGATGGATGCAGTACATGCACTGGAGCTCAGCAGGGGGATTGTAAGAGGTGGCCAAAAAGAGCTCAGGGTCCATAAAGGATTTTTAACATGTTAGTAAAATGAATGTCGTGATTCCAGCTCAAATGTGGAACCAGGCTGCAGGATGCAATATGTACCTTCCACACAGAAAAGCTGGGAAGTTTTGGAGCACAACGCTGGTCAAGGTCTGCACAGCAATATAAAGCTAGCTTTTGTTGCGAGTAAAGACACGAGCACATTACCTGTTCTCTAAGAGGAGGTAGCACGTTTCATTTGCTCATCAAAACATGCATTAGTATGCAAGAGAAAAGCAGTACAACGAGTCCCCCAGAAGCATCTCAGTAAGATTTACTGCTCACACACGAGGCTGCAAAACTCGACTCACCTCAGAGACTATGGATGTGAAGCTGCTTCCAAAGTGTACGTGCTTACACACCTCGCTGCCATTGGCAGTCAGGAGCCACTCCCCAAAAGCTCTCTGCTCGCTCACTGAATGGTTGCCATGGCTCTGATTAGCTGGGAGCCCTTGGAGATCCCAGTGGTAGGGAGGAGTTGCACCCACCAGTGCGATGAGGATGGCTTCTGTGGCCACGTAGAGCTGGCATGAAAGACAAAAAACATCATTGCTCAACTTACATCCAAGCAAGGTTTCCTCCACCAGATCAAATCAGTCTTAAAAATATTCCTATTTTTATATTTGCCTTCTACCACTACGAGATGTCATGTATAGCCTCTGTCTATGAAACAGCACATACTGAAGAACCACAGCTTTAACGAAGCAGTTCTTGCACTTTTTATGCATTGGATATTTGAGAGAAAAGAAGTTCCCCTCCTGACACCTCTCCTTCAGTCAGAGGGCCCCAAACTCCCACCCACAGCAGATACAGATCCTGGATGGACAAAGAGTAATTAGAAGTATTAAGGAGGTAAAACCCCCTATTTTTTAATGCAAGTATATTGCTCTTATATCCTCTCCTTCCACCTGTGTTGTTCACTCCTCTAATCTTTTGTTTGAAACAGATCTCCTCCTCATGGTTTCTTATCTAATCTTTCCCAGTTGTAACAAAATTAATTCTTTGCTGGCTTTCTATCTTCTGTGGACCTGTTTTACTCTTAGAAGAGACAGAGACAACCATGTGAACACACATACGCGCTTTTTATATACCTACACATTTACAGATACACACAAGATCTAAATAGTGATCAACAGCACCTTTTGTTTAGGAAAGAATAAATACAACTACTGGAAACCCAGACAATTCAAGACTGGTGTAGAGCTGGGCTACTGCTGCTTGCTCAGAAGAACGTTCATAGGTCACATTACAACTACAGTCTAAAACCTGGTGGTTTGAGACCTGTTTGAACATAGAAGTGGCACAAATTCTGCAACAGAAGATGGATCATAAAGTCTTCAGACAAAAGGAGTTGCTAGTAACAACCCCACACACTCTTCAAATAAAACTACTTCATCTCAAGCCCTCACTGAGGAACTTAACACAGCACAGTGGTTCCTCCCAAAACAAACAAAAAAACCCCTTCCTCCATAAAAAACCCTCATTCAAACCCTCTCCATTTTACAAACCCTACTTAGGCACCTCCTGAACAATCCTTGCTCTGCTCCCAGCACCTCCTCCCAATGTTCCTGGGAAGAATGTACCCACAGGAAGTGTGTTGTCTTGGAAGGCTGCTACACAAATAATTTGCAAAACTGGGAGGACCATAGGTACAAAGAAAGCAGCCTGAGGACCTCTAAATTCTGATGGAAGCAACACCAGATAATACTGCTCTGCTCTGTACAACAGCTGAGCAGCTGATGTTACACACAGTTCTAAATGAGAATTATTACTAAACAAAAACAGAGCCCCCCTGAGTTATTACCTGAAAGCATTTTTCCCCATCAGCCCCTTTTTTTATTCTACATGATAAACTGCTACTTTAGTGGCAGGAGGTAGATAAATATTTTTAAAAATAATTCTCTTTCCATTTTCCATTAAAATTATCAAATATAAGAAGAAATTGGGAAAAAAACAGTTAACTGCTATTTATCTAAGCTAAAGAACAACTTCTAAATCAACAACAATGAAAAGTAAAAGAACTCATCTGGGAAAGAAGGCAATGACTAAGATCACATGGGAAAAGAGGTTTTAAAAAGCTGAGTGGCCATGTTGCTAGGGATGTGTGGATACAGCTCTCTCAAGAACAGCTTGAAATTACTGAGAAATGAGAATAACAGGTCATGATGTGTGGTGCATCCCTCTACTCTGACTCGCTCAGACAATTATGTGTCAGGACTAAGTGATAACATCCTTGCTTTTGTCTTGTGAAATAATCAACATACTTTTGAAGTAGATCAGGAAATGAAATCCTCAAAGCATTTGGTTTAAAGACGGAAAACACAATACTTCTCATTTTTGCTCTACGTGAAACCCATCCCAGCTACAGAAAACTGAATAGAAAAATAAGTGATTGCAGGCATATGAAGAAACACTACAGACTTTTTTCAATAAAAAACTCCAACAATCAGCTTTAAGCATCCTAGTGGCTGCAGCAACCAAGGATATCACAAAGACAGAAATACTTTCAATTGATTCGTGCAATCAGCAAACCATATGAAGATGGAGACATGTTTTGATGTTATCAAATAGTATTGTTCTATACTCAAGTTCATTACGTCAATGCTGACAAAAAAATTCTCCTTCCTAGTAAACACATGCCTTGTATTTTGGGTAAGAAGTACAGCAAACCCTATTAATTTCATTGTGCAAACAAAACAAAGCCCACAAAACACCCCCAAAAATTCATTTACAATTCTGAAGGTCAGAAATAGTTTCTAGAAGTGATCTTAAAAACATGATGAAGGAAACTCTAGACTTAATTACAAAATAAAGTTTTCATTTAAGTAGGAGTTGTGTTAATGAATCTGAAGATTCCTCCCTTAAGAATTCTAAATGGTTGCACTTAACAGTAACATAGTTGTGCAGACTGGTGAACAACATAAAACACTAACAAATAAAATAGAAATGTTGCATAACAACTGTATAAAATATAAAATGGCTATATAATATGCACTGTGGCAAAAAAAAGCACTTCATTTTTCATTTGTTCTGTAACCCAAGTCAAGTCAAATATATGTAATTTAGTCTATAGCTCCTATTCATAAAACATTTTAATTGGCTCTATATGAATGTTAACAGTTCCCTACCGAATTCCCTGCACTGATCTGTATTAATCAAGAGGAATACCAAGCACAGGGGGACAAGGCACCCACTCAGGTCACTGATGATGAGATGCTTAGAGTTCTGTTAGTTGAGGTTTCTCCTGTTTGTTAATATTCTCTTTAGGTTAAAATTTTATAGTCTGCCTAAATTAGAAGACTGTGGTGTAAGGGAATTTATTAAAAGGCAATGCCCTAATAACCTGTAAACTTTCACATTCCCTGCTAAGTAGAAGGGATTTTAGTTAGCCAGTTAAAGTTAATTCACTAACTGATTTTGAAATTAACTTACAGTTAATATTAATAGAAGTGCCTGCCATGTCTTGACCAGCTTTCCTGATGCTCATTTTCATAGTAAATTACATCCAAGAAAGATGCAGAATCTCTAATAAGACTAGCAAGGAAGGGGGAGAATGAATTTAAAGCTTCACCTGTGTATAATGAAAACGAACACAAAAATAATTTAAGAAACTCTTTTAGTCCTCATAATTTACCCATTATGAAGTGCAAATGAAAAAACAAAAGCAAGACTTCCATTCTAGGAGGAGGAGTTTTCAACCTTTTTAGTCAGCTCATCAGCAATTCCCAACCAGCTTGGTCATTCTAGACAAGTATCAGCTGAAGCATTCACTGCCACACAAAATAGTAAGTAGGACAGTAGCTTCTGACCTTTTGAATACCGAAACATTAAAATTGCACCCTGATGAAAGACAGAAATTAAGGACGGACAATGAATGACCTTGCTCTGGTAGAAGCCTTTGATAAAGAGATGGTTACAGTTCAGGATTAGAGTAATTTCTTCTGAACCCATGACAAGCAGCTGAAAAGCTGGAGAGGAACCTAATTTTTGAAAATATGATGATCTCATCTGCTCCAAGTAACTTTCAAAGGGTGATCTGGCTTTAAATTCACATTATTTTTTCTCTTCAATAACTCTTACATAGAAAAGCCCTAAAATGTCTTCTTGCTGCAAAATTATTACTTGCTGCTGACAATACATTCCTCTGTGAAAGTATCCCTCCCTTCTTGGTGGCACGAGAAGAGAGTGAGAACACCCTAAGACAGAAAGAAAGGCTGTCATAGTTAAAGCAAAGAATCCCCATGTGCAGAAGAACATGACATCTCAGTTACTTACCAAGCCCAGACCCACTCTGACAGGAAATACTTCCCAAGCAGAATGTAGCCATTGTTGGTTATTACCCGTGACTTACCAATGACAGAGCAGACACGTATTTTGAAAGAACTACGGTTTCTGCAGAGAAACAGAGAAAACCTACACAGTTTGGAGTTTTTCAGCCTGAAATTGGTGGCCTCTAGAATCCACAGCAAGAAGTCCAAAGTCTGTCCAAAGCCTTACATAACGTCATTCTAGAAATTCTTTAACATCTACAATGAAGACAAACAAACACTGCACAGCAGACCACAACTCTTAGAGCCTCGCCTCCTACAGGTTTGTGGAAAACATCCCTCTAGCTTCCCCTTCGTGTTCCAAATACCCAAACACACACCTCTCAGCTCTGCTTCATGCTCAGTGTTATTCTGGTGGGCAGTGGCAGCAGCAGGGGTTTGTTGCTCCTGCTCAGCCTGGCAGGAGCATGTGCCCATTAGTCAGGTGTCTGCTGCCATACACAGACAAGAGTTGCTTTACTTTCCAGGGGCAAACAGTGGTGTCTGAAGAGCAAATACCTTCATTGCACAAGCTTTCTGCAACAGCAGTCCAAGTGACTCCTGTGTACACACCTCTGTCTGACAGAGCCAAGGGAACACAGCACCCTCACATCACAGGTTGACAGGCCACTGAATACGAACAATGAAGTTGGAAGTGTTCATCTTCTGCCTTTAGAAACACAAGGCAAAAAGAAAGCTCATAAACTGATAAGCTAGAGAACCAAGGCAATACATATGAACCAAAATTACAAAAAGCACTATTGATACTACTTCTGCTTCAATAGGAATATTCAAGGAAGTCACACTACACTGATGTGCAATCAAGTGCCAAGGTTCTGCAGTCAAATACCAACTATATAGATAGTTTCACCAGCATCACATCAAAAGTGCCACTCCCCTCTTCTTATGAGGAAAAGGACTTACAAGAGAACAAAGTAACGAAGGGCTTTAAGTTCCTATTCCAATTTATGAATATAATGCAAAGCAGCCCAGGATTGGATCGTCTCAATTGCATTACAGGGTAACAGGAAAAAAAAGTCAGCAACTGCTGGCAAAGAAAGCAGGAACTGTGGGCTGACAAGTATCAGGGTTTAGTCCTGCTTCCACAAGCATGATTATTCTTTTGTCTGCATTTCATGTTTGTCCCCTTTTTTTCCATACTTTCCAGCCTGTGTTGGCTATGAACTTATCCGAGTCACAGGCAGTATTTTAAGAGCTCAAAATCCTCACCTTTGTATGCTGTTTTGGGACACTGTCGAGGAATATTGAGTGAGCATCTTGGTCTCACAGAGGCAGCTGTGCTAAGACTGTAAGAACATATTCTTGGCTACAGCATTTAACTTGGTAATTTACTGATTACTTCCAAAGTTTTTGTTCAAGTATCCAGACTGCAAGACAATGTTGACATTTGTATAAGCTACTTTCATTTATTTATTCATTTTAAGGACACGTCTGAGGACAAGCAATTAGATCTACTTGTGTTTTGTTTGTGGGGTTTTTTTAAACTGAAAAATGTCTTCTGTTTACTACTATTTCAGAGCAACATGATGCTCCAGAACTAAAAAATATGTTTTTCCAGATTCATCGTGGAACTTGCTAAACCACTGATTTTCAGCTTAGATCCTACAGGCCTCAGAATTCCCTGAATTATTTCTTAAAAGTGCTCAGAAAAATAATTAAGAATTGCAAAACTGTTTCAGCACTCTTAAATTTACTGTAAAAGGGCATAAGCTCTTCAGTAGGAAGTCCATCAGGGGTCTAAATATTGAAAGACATTAAAGAACTCTGGTATTTATCTATTTTTAAGGCACCAGTAACTAAACATCACACCACGAAGTTTGATAAGCTATACATACAACTCTCTCCATCTTTCCCTATATGAGGATCTCAAAAGCTTCACTGAGCCTTCCAAGGCAAATTCTTAACACTCTTTCACCCTGAGCCCAACAGGATTAGGAAAATCACCAGGTGAACACAATGCTTAACCAGGTTAAATTGCAAACTTAGTCATATTGTAAACAGGCAAGACCTAGAAAACAGATGTTATAGCTCCAGAGGGACTGCAGTCCCACTGGGCTGACACTTGGAAAAAGCAAACAGAGGTTTTGCTTAATGCAAACAATACACATGAAGCACTACCTTGCAGAAGGAGTTATATTAACTACTCCAGTTAAAATAACAAAGACATTTGAGAACACAAAACTTTATCTACGTCAGAAATAAGGAGCAACTATCTCATGCAAGTTGGAAACAACTATTCTGAGTTCAATTACACACCTACTAATGCTCTCACCCAAGAGGAAAGGAAATTAGAGCCTCTAAAACGGAGATGTGTCAGTGAGGAGTGCCTTGATATTGCTAGTGGAAAAACACAGGTAATTTATTGCCTACAAAACATGGGAAGTTATAGACTGTGTGTACATAGGGGCAGGAAAGAAGGAAAGGGAGATAATGTGTCATAATACAAATATTTTTAACCCACAGTGTTTGCTACCCAGTAGAATTATGCCTGTTAACTCCCAGGATGCTCTTCCAAGGGTGCTCAGAGGACAGACTGGCTAGATGGATTGTAGTTTGCTGGGCTGAAAGGCAAACAGCAGAAGATGGGACCGCTTCAGCTCCCACTGAATCTAACTACGATCCCATTGCACCAAATATTATATGTAGTAACTTTATTATTAATAATCTGAAAACATCTCCCCATATGTTTTACCCACAGCCCACACAAAGATGACAATCACTATTGGCACATGGCCTCCCAGGCACTTTCCATTCCCCGTTGTTAAAAACTTTGCAAAAATCAAGGCATTCAGCCACAGCTCCAGTAAAGAGCCCCAGAGCAAGTTCCTTCCAACAACTTCACTCTACTCAGCATGTAGCCACCTTTCTTTTTAAAAAGAAAAAATAATATTGGGTTTTGGTTTGCTTTTGGGGTTGGTTTCGTTATTTTTTAAACAGAATACTCTGCTACCTTCCCTCTGTTGGTAAGCCTTCAGAATGTCTACTTTGTGTCTCTCCCAAAACTCATGCTTCTTGCTATGCCCATCAGCAACAATTTCGTTAAGGTCTTTAAACAGCACATTCAACAGGCATCCTTTTGGACTGACCTGCACAGAAGCTGAAGTCAGCCCTTTAAGTTAAATTGCAAAAGCTGAGTAGAGGTGTTGATATAGATACACATACACAGAATGTGTGGTTTAGTGTCAGAGTGAATGTTGTGGTCATTAGAAGAGCAAGAACATCCAGCAATTGTAAATGACACTTAAAAACACCTAAATACAAGCTCAACTGCACGTGCTTTGCAGTTCAGATACAGCTAAAGAAGGGAAAGTCTTGAAGTTATAACTCACATTTCTTCTCTACCTCAAGCTTGCTCTCACCATACTCTTGCATATAAATATAAAGCTTAGCTATGTGAATGACACACTGGTTTGATTAAGACACAACATAACTTTGAGGGAAGATGAAGATGTCGGCAGCTGATTAGGTATTTATACCTTCCCTCCACTAAGGATTATTTTGGAAAAAGCCAAACAAAACCAAGTTAGCTATTTCAAATTAATCAGTAAGGAAGCTGTTGTTAGCATCCAGACTTCTGTGCTGTATCTGAGAGTTAAGGACCCCATTGCTAATAAGGCATGTCACAGCCCTGCATTGTTATTTCAGGTTTTCTGCAGAAAGCAGTGCAATGTCTGCATCAGCTGCATTCATGTTTTTAAGGTTATAAATGTAATATCATTAAAGGTAGGTGATTGTCTCTCTTAACAAACAGTTAGTTATGGATATGAAAGAAGTAAAGGACTAAGAGACCAAGGATTGTTGGTTAGCACCACTGAAATCAAATGTCACACATGAACAAAGAACTACCTTTTTTTCTTTCAAGATTTCCCCCATCCAATTGAAGTAAATGGTAGGATTTGTCTACACTTAGAAGTTCCATCAACTTTCAGATGGAAATATTCTTAGCTAAATGAGTAGCAGCACATCTTTATGCATCAATAGTTTACATACACCCACCTCATTTATTTGTCCTCCCAAACAGGAGTATGCTATACCAGAACAAGGATTTATATGCAGTGATGCAACTACTCTAAAAGCCTTCATCAAATTTACACAGAAAGCAACACCATCTTTCAGCATAAGCATATTCTGAGTAAGATACAATGCACAAGAAGATGTGGGAATACAAAACTGCCCTCAAGAAAAACATCTGGGTCCCTACTTTTTATGTTAGTATTCATGCCACATTTGAAACCCCTCCTCCACGGAAGTGGCTGCACATGTCTGACACACATTCTGCAACTGCTTTATTGAGAATCAGAGGGACTTGAAACTCGTACTTCTCCCACAGGCATACAGAAAAAACCCCAAACACTGAGGTAATCAAACTCAAAAAAGGTTACAGAAGAATTCTAAAAATCCTTTTTATATCTGCCACCGGCCTCACTTACCTTACAGACACTTGTAGCTGAACTGTGTCTAAGTTACAGTAAAAGTAACTTTGGGTAAACATCATACCTGTTATGATGCCCCTGTAACAACTGCAGCACACTATACCATCAGTTTTAATGCAATTTGTGTAATATGCCTCTCCTTCCTTTATTTTAAATTGTTCATTCCATTTCCAATTTGTTTTGCTCTTCCTATTCAGATAAAGTCTGAATAGTATACATCATCAAGGATTGGGAATAAACTGTTCAATGGAAGATCAATTTTGCCTAGTTCAAAGAACAATTTAAGAGATTCGAGCAAATGTAAATATTAAAAGAAGATTCACTGACAAAGTATTTAATTACTGTCACTGCAACTACAGAGTGATGTCTCATGCCATTAAAAGAGGTAGAGTACGTACAGGGCACAGATAAGAAATGTCAAGAAACATTTACGCAAGGCTACACAGGGGATCACATCTGCATCCTGTCTGAAGACAGACACTGTTTCTTCTGAATTATTTCTAGAGATTTGGAATTTGGAAGCCTGCCTTACTTAAGCCACATGCCCCAGAATGTGCTTCCCCTCAAAACATTTGTGCAGATGGGATGATTAAAGACCATCTTTCTGCACTGGGATATTGTAATGATAGAAGTCATACATTATATTGCTGTCAACAGTAAAGTAATGCTAGCAACACCACTCATTACAGCTGCACTGCATCACAAATAGTTTGTTTTAAGGTAAAGGTACAATTCAAGCAACTTAATGTAACTATCTTAACTGTTCTTACATCCTCCTTTCAGTTAGTAAGGAGTTCCTAAGATGGATGGAACAGCCACCCTTGGTAATTATCCATAGTGCTGTGCAATGCACATTACTCAACTTAAGGCAAAGCCTTTTTCAGCTGTGCAAACAAGAACTCCCTTCTAAACTTAAACATGTTTTTAAAAGCCTTTCAGTAGAGATACAGTAAGAGCACATTTCCATTCTCAGTTTGGACTTGGGCAATCCTGTAGCTCTGATTCACTGGCAAAGGCCAGACTCGTTCAATCACGTATCTTGAATCACATGATTAATATGTCTGTGTGCTGTCAAGCATCTGATCAACGTGTGGGATTTTTTCTCATGTTGCTACACACACTAAACAAACACCAAGACTATTCTTTAATAATACTTCAATAGAATTTCTTCAAAAGGTTGGGACAACCTTTCCAGTAATCAACAGCTATCAAGTACTTACTTTTAGCTCAAAATAAAGTCCTACGTATTTTAAGCACGATCAGCTCCCTTTGTTTCTTCCTCACTTTCTTAAAGATACCCTAGAAATGCAAGACTAATCCAGCCTCAAATTCACATCATTAGTCTATCTTCACATTCTTCAGCTAAGTCCGGTCTTTCTGTAATTCCATATAATTTGGAAAATTTTTTTTCTACATTAGCTGTTGTCAGTCCATTATAAAGTTGGCAACCACTGCTACAGAATATGCGTAAAGATCTTCCAAATTCCTGTTAAGTTGGTAGTGAATAAGCCAGGCATACCTTAAAACAGTAACAGCTCAGAAGGTTAATGAATAACAGCAGCAGGTAGCAGAGGAATAATAGAAATCAGGGAAGATGAAAGAAGGAGTCCACAAGACTTATACTTAATCCAGTTTTACACTGATAACATAGAAGAACATTTTTCTAATTACAAGCAACCTGGAGGTTTTTGCCAAAATGTCAGTAAGCTCATTCCACATACAAAGTGCCAGTTTACTCAAACCCACAAGAAAATTGTCTCATGTGGAGAAGGCTCACCCCTACACACAGAAGTGGTTGGTAGAGTTTGCCTCAAAGAAGTTCTGTGAGCTAAACAATGTCTGTAATTAGAATTCAGAGACCAGATAGATTGGTATATCAGTAAGGCTACATGGTGGAAGTAGCTTACAGTAGAAATTTATATTAAAAAAACCCTAGTAAAATGAGGGAAAGTACTTATAAATTATGAAATTCAAAGACATTAGTAACATGCAGAGATGAAAAAGCACAAAAGCCCACAAAGAAAGCAAGTGCACCTGCTGGGAATCTTACTGGGAAGGGAAAGCACAGAGTCTAAGCTCTGGATATTGGCAACGAAGATGAAGGGACTTGACACAGCAGACAAATATTTTTCACACATCGTGTATTCTTATCTTTAAGAATGTAGAAATATTTTTTATACCAACAGGCCAACATGAAAATATAGGCCAACTGAGGGAGCACATGGAAAGGGACAAGGAAACTAGCAATAAAATGGAATAATCAGTCCATGGCACAGCCAGTGACATAGACTACCAGGAGTTCTCATTCTGCTGCCATATGCTGCATCTAATCCACTAAAGGAGTCCACAACTACCTAGATCTACATCACACACATAAGATACATTACTTACCTTCGGGCCCATCCTCCAAAGGTTGATGATAAACCAGACAAAAGACTAACACCAGTCGTGGAACCTGCCTTCAGTCTTGATCTCGCACATCCCAGTGACACATTATGTAACTTGGCACCAGTAAAGGAACACAAAAAGCAATCAACCACCCAAGCAGGAACCAGCTGAATAAGTTCACATCTACTCATGAACCGAAAGACAAGAAGCTTCACATCTAAATTCTCTACAGACTCCTGTGCCTGCATGATCTGAAGTAAAGAAAACCTACCAGTCAGAGGATGTTCCTCATTGGTACAGTTCAAGAATTAAAAATTACATGAGAAGAAAAAAAGCAGACCTGCAACCTGCTATCTTTTCTTCTTTAGTTATTTTGAATTAGTTCCAGGATTTGCAAAGATCCTTCTGTTTACCTCTCCCAAGAGAAATGCAAGTTAATCCATTAAAAACAAAACAAACAAATGCAAACATGACAGAACAGCTGACCAATACTACTTAAAATTCTGGAAACACAGAGCACTTGTCATGGTTTGCAGTTCATTCCAGAAGACGACCGGCACTGGAAGAAAAAGTAACTATTGCTTCCTTAATTCCTAATCTTCCTAAATGTAACATATACATTTTCTAGCCAGCCAGCTAGCCAGCAGAACAAGCTCTAAGCAATGTCTAATTTTAAGGAATCAATCAGCTAAATCAGTAAAAAAAAAAAAGAGAGACAGAGAAAAAACAGTACAAGGAAATAGAAACCTACAAAGCTTTTGCTGTTTATCATCATAACTTTGCAACCAAGTATAGAGTTCCCATCCAACAGGACTGAATTTTCTTTGGGCATCTCATAAAGCTTCTTAATATTTCAGTCAATCTAGGTGAAGTAGGGGTTGCCAGGAGAAGACATCTTCAGTCTCACAGCTCATGATTGGAAGTTCTTGATTACTAAAAAATAACAGGTCCGCAGAGGTGGGAGGATGTTTAAGTTCCCCTCGTCCTTCCTGCAACTATTAAATTTCCACAGTGGAAGTAACCCAGCATTTGTCAGCCTAGCTGAATTCATGACAATGAAGCTTTTGATGCTAACATGGAGTAAACCAGACTTCTGTCAGATTCAAACCATACTTCAGACCCAGGCCTGACTATGAAGGTATACTTATTATTCTTGTCTTCCTTCCCTGTCCTCACAGGAATATGCACAAAAATGAAGCAAAACTGATGACAAACATGGCTGCAGAGCACATCACTTGCTCATGCAGTCTCTGAAACTCTCTCCAGAGAGAGTCTGTCTCTTCTAGAGCACTAGAAGAGTGCTCTTTTCTAGCACTCTACTGTTCCTTCGGACTCTACTCTTACAACAAAACCTAAAAGAGTTCCAGATTTGTATCTCACAAACTTGATGATCCAAAATGTAGGGCCTCATCCTCATAACTAACGGAGAGACAGTCCCTGTATTCTAAGAGTTAAGTCGAGGCTAATCAAAGCACCATAAGCAATCATCACCTGTCAGCTGGTTACATGAGCGCTTCTGCACACAAAGGTCTCAGTGACCACCTGTCACTTTACCAGTGACACGCAACCTAGAAAGCCCCAGTCTAGGCCATTAACTCTAGGTTGTGCAGGATTCCCAGCAGAGCTACTCAAAGAAGTCAACGTCTTCCAGTCCAGGTCATGGAAGCCTCAGTTTAACTTCACCCAGCCCTTCACCTGACCATCTCCCGATGTGTTCCACAAGTGACACAAGGTGTACCCGCTCAGGCAATGCGGCACAGAGAGCATCAGCTGCTTGCCCCAAATTCACGCTGCAGAACTGAGCGCTGCCTTTGGGCGGAGGTCACCTGTGTCCCAGCAGCACAGCACGCCGCTGCAGGACAGACCCAGAGGGGAAGACTTGTTACTGCCACCAGCAGCCCTCAGCAGAAGCCCTCCCACACCAGCCTTCGCACCAGGCAGCACTCACCGCATGGACATCCACCCAACACTTTGGGAACAGCTGTCCACTGCACCCAGAGCGTCCCCCTCCCGGCACCGCTTCCCCCTCGGGACAGGAGCGGGCGAGAAAGGCGGCCTCTCACCTGGAGGAGCACGGCCAGCAGGACGCACAGGTACACCTGGTAAGGGCCCATCTGCCCCACCAGCGGGAATGCCTCCTCCACCTCCATCCCGCCCCCCGCCCGCCGCGCAGCTCCCACGACAGGGCGCCGAACAGCGCATCCCCGAGGCGGGGCGCGGCGCGGAGCGGTGGCCGGGCCCTCGCGGAGCTGGAGCAGGAGAGGGAGGAGGAGGAGGAGCGAGAGGCGGTGTTCCTGCGCAGGCTCCGGGGAGAGCAGCCGGGATGCAGCCGCCTCCCTCCTTCCCGGGCGGCCGCTGGGGAAGCGGAAACGCGCGCGGCCCTAGCGCAGGCGCACGGCCCGGGATTACATTCCTTGGGATGGGGTCGTGTGAGGAGCTGTGCGCGGTGCGGTTGGGATGGGGGCTGTGGGAGAGCGCCGTCGGGGAGGCAGCGCCGGGGTGCCTTGGCCGCGGCCCTTACAGTGAGCGGGCTCGGCACGGGGGAGGGGGGTGCCAGGTGTGGGGTGGGATGTACCTCCTCAGGTCACGCCTGGTCACAGCCTTTGGGAAGGGGAAAGGGCAGAGAGGTGTTGTCTCTGGACCCTCGGTTAGACCGAGGCAGCACGCTGGCCCTGCGGGCTGGGCGAGAAGCCTGCGCTGGGTCCGTGCTGGCGAGATGCTCCGGGTTTTTGGCATTGTCCATGCAGCAGCTGGGCTCCCATGGACCAGTTTCATCCGTCAAGCACAGCGGAGTTACAGTGTGCGCTCAGCGGGTTTGCACCGTACTGAACAGGGTTAGCCCTGTGTCTGGGACGCTGTACCCACGTTCTGTCAGTTCACAGAGGACGCCAAAATGCTGACATACCTCAGCTGTGGAATATTCTGTAATGATACTTCATCGCCTACCTGCCGATAGTTGGGGGGAAAAAAAAAAAACCAAACCAACAAACGAATGTGGTATAAGGCTATTGTGTAGGTGCCACTAGAGGTCAGTTCTGGACCTACACAAATCCTACTGTTCTTGATTTAATGCTTGGTGAGGACACGCCTCTCTCCATTACACCAGTCTCCACAAAACTAGTTGTAGTGTATTTTATGAAAAGAATTTGGAGAGCCTTCATTGTGAACATGGGGTAGAAATTCTCACTTAGAAGTAATGGGACTGGCTTTGGAGGGAGCATGAACTCTACTGCATAGAGAAGGGAAGGGAGATAAATACATTTGAAATAGTAATCTTGCAAAATGGCTGTGAGCTTTTCATGGTCCATTTTCCTTACACCTTTGCAATAAAGCTCCAGGAACATCAAACAACTCAGATTGTTGAGACTTTTTTTACCTAGTGGTACCAAGAAGCGGCAGCAACATCTTTATGCTTGTACCTTTTATTGTATGAACAATAGAAAGGAAGAGAGTTGTGAGCTGTGACCTTTAGGACCATGCCAGGAGCCTGGGAATTAATACCATTTCTGTGCTGAAAAAAATCTTGGCAAATTGACAATCATCAAAGAAATTTACTCTTAAAATTAAATTCACCTTTGCCCTAAGCACTTCTTTTCATATTTGAGGCTTAGTACAGATTGATTAAAGGCAAAACAGCAAAGGATTTTTGAAATGTCAGGACCTTTCTGTTATTCACCCAACTGCACATGTCTCATTTTATTGCTCAGCTAAGATGTGGAGGAGATGTCCTAGTGTTTGGGAACTCTGCATTCATCTCCCCTGCATCCTTCCCACTCTCCAAGCCAGTTCAGCCACACTCTGTGACAAGCACAGCTTTATTCCAGCTTGCTCAGCAACAGGGAGGGCTACTGCCTTTACCATCAACACCCAGCTCGTCCTTGACTCTTAAGCAAAGGTGAACAGACCCCAGGGAAGGAGGTGGTACATGGCTCGCTGTCGGGATGGTACCGCCTCCCAAATTGCTGCGTGCACCCTGCCTTCCCCAGGCACTTCTCATTTCTGTCTCACTTGGGACCTCCGGCACTCCTGCCTGGGGATTTCCTCCCTATGCCTCCTGCTTGCTTACAGCCACCCAAGCTCCAGGCCCTGCCTGCTACATGGGCAGCAATTAAGAACTGTCAGCTTTCTGTATTCACCTCCTTGGGGTGCTGCCTTCCAGATGACGCTTCTGCTCTGCTCCTGCCACGCCTCTGCTGAGATAACACCTCTGACTCCCGCAGCTTCCAGTCCTGACCATACTGAAGTTACAGCGTTGGCCTTAGGCATGTCAGCACCGTGCAACAATGCCCTGTGCCTGGGGAAAACAGCTGTCAGGGAGCTCTCTCCTCTTGTGCTGCTGCTTCCCAAACTGAATCCAGCAGAGAACCATGGAGGTGATTAAGGGATTGGAGCATCTGTCACGTGAGGAAAGGCTAAGAGGTGGGACTGTCTAGCCTAAAGCTAAGAAGGCTCAGGGAAGAACTTCACAATGTGTGTAAATAACCTGATGGAAAGGAATGAAGAAGTGGAGCCCAGGCTCTTTTCAGTGCTGCCTTCCAACACGTCAAGAGGCAATGGGGACAAGTTAAAAAAAACTCACTGGCAATGAAAGGTGTCTATCCCATGAGGCCAGGGGTTTTGGAGAGGATTGGATGCAATGTTCAGAGGTTTCAGTCAACAACAGCACTGCACTCCACTTGGCCAATGATCTGTCCTTGCTGGAGCCCTCAGATCTTCCCAGAGTATTATTGTCTGTGAAGTTCATTAATGTACAATTTGCTACCTCCTCCTCCTCATTAATAACCATGTCAAATAAGAATACTCTTAATAATCCTGTCTGTGGGGAATTTTTCTTTTAATGAGAGCAAATCAGGCTTCTTACTCAGCCATAAATACAGTGCCCCCTAGGTTTTTCCACATCGCTCCCAACCCCCGCTCTGTTCCTACTGCTTCATGGGTTTGTTGCCATTAGAGGCTTATACATGAAATTCATCTGGGCACCCCAAAACTGAGACAGCTGCATGGCTTCTTTTTCAGCCTTTCTGAAATAACAGTTCCAGATACATTCTGCCTTTTTCTGTCTGTGTGTAATGATCACACAGAGCATTCAAAGTACTAGATATATGTAAATGCAAAGGGATAATCCTAAGATAAGTTACTCTCTGAGGGGAAAAAAAAAATAAAAAGGAAATCAGATATCTTAGAGCTAAAAATTCATTCTGGTTCATTGACATTGCGTTTCCAGATTTGCTATATTCATTTGTAGTAGATTCTGACAACAGCCCGTAATTTTTCTTTGGAAACATGAGCAATAGTAGTTTCAAAAAAAGACCTTAAAAGGACTTTTGATATTCCCACCTTCTGGCTGGGGATTTCTTACCCATTCAAAGGGAGTCCACACAAATTGTTGATGCAGCAGTTAGCAAAGATGAGATCTAAAGAAGTTCTGTTCCTGATGGAGGAAATTTCAGGTCATTCATCAGTGGATATTTTGAGTTAGATATGAAACTGTGTAGCCCAGGCTGCTCTGGACAATAGAAGATAAATGGGTTTAAGTGAAGGATCAACAAGTAGCAACAAGTACAAAATTCCTCTGAGGTTTATCTAAAAGAGGAAACACCTCTGACTCTGAAAAGTCCCCAGGAGACAAACTGTTCAAAGCTGATACCTGAAGGAAATACTTACCCTCTCTTGTGATACTCTTGTGTAGGCATTTACTTTTGGCTGCAGCAAGAGATGGCATTTGGGCCAGAAAGGACATTGGCTGTCCTGTTGCACAGTCACTTTTGTGATCTTGGACTTCATCAGGTTCCCATCCCCTCGTGGCCTCCATCCCCCTACCTCACAGGAGGTTTCCACCATGTCAGCTGAGCTGAATGCTGAATGTTGAATGGCAAAAGACTGAGCTCTGACTGCGGCAGTGAGAATGGCAGCTGTGGAAAGAGTGGTGGAAATCTCTTCCACAATAATATTAAAGGGTTATGGTTCATAAAACCCGTTACTATTAAACAAGCCCAGGGCTACGAGGAGGTCCCTCCTTTAGGATGAAAATAAAGCAGGGGTTCTCTCGATCTCTTATCTTTATCTGGTCCCCAGCAAGATGACAGGAGCAGAGGGTTGACAGTATCTGCCAGAATGCTTGCCTTTGCTGGCCCCCTGTTATGGAAAATGAAGATTTTTTCCAACCAGACTAATCAGCTGCACGTTGCAGCTGGCTTACCCCATAATACTATGCAAAGCTAGCATATGGCTCATTACAATATACCCTGACTAAGTGTGCAGCCAAACAATCCACCAAGGCCTTTTTGCTTCTCTGATGTGTTGTTTGCACTTTTTGCAAACAAAGAAACAAACAATTCCTTTGGAGGCACTTTTCAATTTTAGATGAGGCTTGGGGATACTGAATTTCTGTCTGAACTGTGAATGGTGTTAAAAGCTGATTCCCTATCCCTTCCTAGATGGACAGTTGTCTGTTTCAAAAGAGATCAGGTTCAGGTTCCTGAGAAATCTGAGCTTGCTCACATACCATGTATCTGCGGCAGTGGATAGTTGCTTTCAAGACGTCTCCCTGGTCACACCCCAAAGCACACATCTGTGGCCAACACCTTCTTGGCCAACAGCCTCTGTAACTCTCAATCCTGCTGAATTTCCCATCACTTAGACATTGCCTGCAGTGTCCGTCCTGGGGTGGGAGCTCTGCTTTCATCACAAACACTGTCAGGAGTTTCAGGTTGAGCACAGGAGTTTATGAACCACACCTCTGTGCTTAAACATACTAAAATCTTAGACATTAATAAAAAAGAAAAAACAGTGTATTCTTATGAAGCAGGATTGGCCTCTGTGGCCTCCCGGCAGTGACTGGGACAGGGATAACAACGCTGAACATAAAGGTGAATGCTTTTACCTAAAAATGGCTCTCTTGAACAGTTGAGCCACACTGCCTTTGAGAGAACCCATGTGTTCTCTGTAGGCTCTTTTCTTTCCAAGCAGTCATCATTTGGCTGGAGTGCTGCTCATAATCTTGACATTTATACCATTCATTCTCTGCCATATCACCAGCATGCAAAAGACTTGTTTGGACCATGCCTCTTGCTCTGGAGACTGATGAAGATCCCACAGAAGTAAGCAGAAGCACTTACAGGTGGTTTGTCTGGCAGAGGCAACAGCACTCTGGATTTGGAGGCAGAGAGGGCATTTGGCAACTGATAGCTTTTTCACAGTTCCCTCAAAATACAAAATATAAGGACAACCTCATGGATTTCAGCAGCAATTTCTATCCCAGGTGTGCCATGTAGTGCAGTACTGGTATTCTACTCAGTATGTTTGACCCCCCATGAAATTTCTTAATCACCACTGCTTCAGGTTATCACAGGAGCAACTTGTCCTTCAACAGCAACTCCAAACTGAAAAATAAGGCATTTGTTCCTGTCCTGTTCTTGCAAAAGAAGTGTGATAACTTAGGAACACCCCTCAAAAAGGAAGGTGTAAAGACAACCAGACACCAGGCAAGTGCTGCTGAGTATAAGGTAGAAGCTCATAGTCAAAATTATCAGAAGTTTGGAGATCTAGGAGCACAGTGGCAGCACCATGGAAATTCTCATGAGACCCTACTTGTTGGACCTGATGGGCAGGCACAGACTGTGCTATATGGACTGCCAGGCTCTGACTGGCATTAGCTCAGGGCTATCCAAAGTATGATCTAATGAACCATGTAGATGTACCTTAGGCTTCTGCATAAAACAGAGGAAGCATCCAGGGATGATGGGATTCAGTATATTTAGCTCTAGACATGGGAGGTAGGGGATACTCATTATGTGAATAACCAGAATTCCACAAAGAGTTTTTTTATAGGTAATATTAGGGTATTTCTCCAGCAAACAGATTTGCACCTTGGGAGAGTTCCAAAGACACAAAAGGCTTGTGGGCTTTATTTCTCCAAGGAACTGTAGTTCTCAAAGTGATCTTGGAATCCTGTAGAGCATCTACGAAAGATGTCTGCAAGGGAAGACCCTCACTCAATAGTACCAGGAAGGGACAGTGACACAATCCGGGTTTTGCAGCAAAGAACACTTTTGAAACTGGCGCAGCTAGGCAGTGGAAAAAGAGAATCCCAGGTGCTTCCCATCACCCAAGGAAAAATGGTTGGACAAGTTATCCTTGTGTTCTGACATCCCAGTTCATTTACGGGTAGAAAAAAGACACACAGGGCACAGTTTCATAGAATGGTTGGAAAAGACCTCTAAGATCATTGAGTCAAACCGTTAGCCCAGCACTGCCATCTTCACCACAAGGCCGTGTCCCCAAGTATCTTGACAAAGCCACTTCTAGATGGCTTTGAACACTTCCAGGTCCCTGGGCAGCCGGTTCCAATGCCTGACCACCCCTTCAGTAAAGAAATTTTTCCTAATATCCAATCTAAACCTACTCTGGTGCCACGTTTCTCATGTTTCTGCTCGGCACCCTCAGCAACTGGCTCTTAGGGAGAAAGAGCAGGGTGGGAAGAAGGTAAAGGCGAGCCCCAGCGCTGGCCCGACGCGGGTGAAACAAACGGGAGGGCGGAACCCTTCCACCAACAGAAGGCAGGAACCGAGGAAGATGCCTAAATCTCTTTTCAGGACGGGACAAAACCCATCAATAAGTGAGCAGCTGGCGGAGGTTCCCTCGGCGCCGGGAACAAAGAGCGGCTGCGGCGCCGGCGGGCGCCCCCAGGGGGCGGCCGAGCGCTGCCGCGCCGGGCGAGGCCGCGGAGGGGCCGCGCTCCGCTGCGCCCGGCCTGGAACCGCTGCTAATTAGCTCCGCGGTCCGTGCAAACCGCTTATCCAGGGCGGCACTCGAGCAGCAGCCCTCTTGGCGTGTCTCCTGAAGCATAGGGCATGACAGCAACTTGCACATCTTGCTGCTTAAATGTGCTATTTAAATAAGGCACGGCTGAAATCTGGGGTTGGATGCTGTAGCCTGGATTAATCTTTGTCAGAATATGAAAGCAGTCTCGTCGGATGTTTCTGGCAAAAGATATGCAAATTTGCCATTCAGACTTGTAAAGATCTAGTTCTTAATTGCTATGACTATTAGTGACTGTGCCCATCACTACATCACGCTATACCAGCACGGAGCTGTAATACACAACAAAAGCCAAAGAACATTTTTCTACCAGAGGTGAGAGCAGCAGCTGCTCTACAAAGGGTTGACTTCCTCAACATGGCAATGATAAGTACCAGTCTTACCAGTATACTGTCACTTGGCCATGATGGTCACATTTTCCAGACTGCTGGGGAGTTTTAAATTGCCATAACAGGTACCGAGTAGCTGCAAAACTTGTGTCTGTTGGCAAAACCTGGGAGAAGGGCAGAATGAGACCCTTCCCAAGTCTAAATCACATAGCTGAATTCCTGGAGGTAAATGCATGTGGCAGTTTTATACATTTTTAAATCTCTGGGTTACAGCACGGAAGTAAATTTGTCTTGAGTTAGCGTAGGCTGAATGGGAGAAATCCTTTTAGAAAACTGAAATGGTAGAATCCAAGTCTTATGCAGCAAATTCAAAGACTTTAGAAAATCTGGATCATGCTAAAATCTGAGAGTCATCCTTTTCCTCCAAACAGAGAAGGATTTCTCCACATTAAAAATACATGATCTTCTGAATCAATGCGTTCTAGAAGAATTTAAAATAAATTCAGCAACAGGCAACCACATTTCTGGTCTTTCTGGATTTGTATGATAAAGGAAAGGGAGATCTTATTTCCACTAATATTTCTATCCTGGAAAATGGTGGGTGATTCCCTGAACAAACTTGGCGACTCTGATGCACTCTTTCCAAGACAGATTCTGTACTCTGTAGGTCTGCTGGAAATGTGGATGTCTCTCCATAACTTCATGTTGCTGTTCTGGGTGGATTTCACTGTGTTGTTACACAGCTCTGTGAGGGTGGGTTTGGATGTCTTCCTCAATCCAGAGTCAAAGGCCATGAATGCCTGCACTTCAGTTCCTGTAAGTGTCTTATGGCCACTGGGAAAGCTCACTCTACCTATGCTGGCCAGGGTGGGCTGTCTGACTTTGAAATGAGCTCGTTCTAAGACCTGACTAGTCCCATTAACCCTTGCCAGTATCATTAGTATGCACCTCATATAGAAGTAGCTGCAGTGTGCCTCAACAAAGATCAGTACTGTCTCTACCACTGACGAGTGTCAGATATCAAGGGAGGACTATAGGGAAGGTGAAAAGTATACCCCAAGATTTCCCAGGCCTCTTTCCTAGGCTTCTTGCAATGTGTGGCTGGTTCAGCCCTAGCTGGATGCCTTCATGCTTAGTAGGTCTGGAGAGGTTCTCTTCCATCGTCCAGTCCCCTTTGGAAGTCCTGCTCACTCTTTTGTTCACTGTGTCTTGTAGCAAGGATTTCCACTGTGTAACTGCATGTTCTTTGAAAGAGGACCTCCTGCTGTTATCCTGACACCCACCACCTGCCAATGCCTTGTTCTTCATTTGGTGAAATGGATGAGAGTTTGCATCTTCCATGCCACTTGTAGTTCTGTAAACTTTCACAGAATCATAGAATGGTTTGGGTTGGAAAGGACTTTAAAGTTCACCTAGTTCCAACCCCCCACCATGGTCTTCCACTAGACCAGGGTTCGGGCATCCTCACCCAACCCGACCTTGAAAACTTCCAGGGATGGGGCATCCACCTTTCTCTAGGCAACCTGTTCATTCCTGTGCCTCACCACCCTGACAGTAAAGAATTTCTTCCTAATATCCAATCTAAATCTCTCCTCTTTCAGTCTGAATCCATTCTCCCTTGGCCTTTCACTACATGCCCTTGTGAAAAGTCCCTCTCCAGCTCTCTTTTAGGCCGCCTTCATCAGGTACTGGAAGATGCTCTAAGGTCTCCCCAAAGCATTGGGGCTGAACAGCCCCAACTCTCTGAGATCGTCTCTTTTGTTAGATCTCTTGCTATTCTTCTGGGACAGTAAGCCAAGGAAGAACTACCCAGGAAAGCTCCTCAGCTGGAAATGCAGGGAGAAAGTGTATAAAATGTTCTCAGATGTGTGATTTTCTGTAACCAACTCCCAAATCACTTATTTCACTCCACATCTGGTCGTTTGGAGCAATCTGATTTAGGACCGTTGATACAAGTGAAGCAAAAGCTGGAGAGCACTTTTGCTGCCAAAGGTGGTGGTGGTGCGGAATTCAGGGCCTTCATATCTACAGACTTCTCAGAAAAGGTTGCAGGCAATGCTCCTGCTCAACTCCCTCCCACTGTGGGAGCTCTGGACTGTGAGAACAATCCACCCAGCTGAGTTTGGTTTCCCAGTCTAATTCTTTCTGGTAGTAACAAGCAGGCAGAGAAGGTAGGATACACATTCCTCCTCCCCAAAATCTGATTATCCACAAAATGTACTTGTCAGCTGGCCTCAGACCCTGCAATTCTTGATGGGATTGCTCTGCTGATTAACCACCAGACTGACCCCCAGGAGACCTGTGAGGAGCCAAGGAAAGAAGTCTTCTGAGCAGGGGACAGTTCACACAAGCAACTATATTAGATTCTGGTGACAAACAACATCAGTAGGAACTGACATCAACTCCAAGCCCCAGCAGGGAGCAGCAATAGAGAACTTCCCTTCTTCAGTTTCCATGACTGACATTCAGGGCCTGAGGCCTCCTCTTGGAGACTGGGTTCATTCTCCATTACTTAGCTCCTCACTGACTCAAATTGCCGAAGAGGACATCTGGTAACAAAGGGAGCTCGTGCTTTTTCTGAGGTGGAAATACAGTGTCTTTATTAGCAGCTGCATTTAGACTTCTAACTAATTTCATCTAGGCCACTGAACAGTTGGAGAATGACAGCAACTCCACTGAGTTTTGAGGGTACAAATGTACCTAAAGGCTTCAGCTGTATTAACATGTTTGGCTACTGTGCGACAGATCTGCCATGGGGTATGAATTCAGGGATGGCATTCTAAGAGGAGCTGGCATTTTTGATTGGTTCATTGGTCATGACACCTGAGGCAGGAGTTTGCATAAGTCTCAGACCCGATTTCCAACGCCTTTAATGATTGCAGTCACTGAAGTGCGTTGTGTCAAGGGGGCAAAGGCTCCACTTGGAGGGATAAAGGAAGCACAAGTGTGAACAGCTGCGTTACTCTTCGCTGGGGCTGGGATATCCATCCTAACCCCAGGGTGGGCAAGAGAAAGGGCTCCAAGCTTCTCAGCAGAGAGTAACTTCCCCACTGCCTATTTTTAAAATCCTCATGTGTGAGTATGCGGAACTGAATCCCACCCTAAGTTACCAGATGTCCTAGGGGCTAGCATGGAGCAAGAATATAAAAGTTAGTTTTAGGAATCTTAGGGAAATGGAGGCCATGAGCAAAGATGATTTTGTAAGCTCTGTGAGATGCACAGGGAGTCAGCAGCAGTGCTGGAAGATGTTATGAGGTCTTTTTCCAGATACAGCAGTGGACTCCCACTGTCCCAGGTCTTTTTGCAAAGTCTGGGCTGGCAACCTTCCTGCAAGGAAGGGACCAAAGATAGAAAACTCACAATAAGCATAGACACAGTAGGATAAGGAGGATAAAATACCTACAGGGATTTGGATTTTAAATAATTTGTGAGATGCACAGGAAACCAGATGGGTTTTAAACAAAGATTGTAGGGACAAGCTCATTTCGCAATCAAAAAGTGTCCTGAGCCTGTTGATGCTTCCCATGTCTGCCACGTTTTTTTATACCAAGTGGAAAAAGAAACCCAACTTCTTGGACTTGACTTGCTTTGTTTCCTGTGTGATGTGTTTCTTAGGATCAGTTTGTGGAGCTCAAAGACATGCATGGGACATGAATGGAACATGGTGCAGTGAAGCTAACACACCATAACATTTCCAGTACTCTGCATTGAGTATCTCTGCATGGCACAGTGTGGACCTGGCAGTTCATTCAAAACCAGCTTACAACTCTTAGGCTTGATACGCACTTGCATAACAGACTCAGCCATTCTGGGCTTGCTAAAGCGGACTTTGCGTATTGTTACTTCACTGAACATCTTTTCTTAGTCAAAAACTGCATATCAGTTCATCCCTGTTCCATTCAAGTTATAGTGCTGGGAGAGGGAAAGCTACCAATGTTTGCTTTCTGTACCAAGAACAATAATGTTGGAAGCACTAATGAAGAGTAGGAAGGTTGTTTTCGTAGAAAACATGTTGCCTACGTTTCATCTGAGAATGCGAAAAAACTGTGGTTGCCAACTCTAAACTTGACAGGTTGCTGCCAAAACAGAAGCATTGCCAATAAAAGCAAGGAAAGATTTGCTAAGAATACAGGCAGAGCTGCTTTTGCTCTTCGTGAGTGGAGAACAGTTGGGAAGTGGTTAGTCCACAGTGCCACTTGAAACAACTTTATCATATGTGCCATATGGACTTCAATACAAACTCCTCTATGGTTTAATACTTGCTAATAAAGAAATCAACAGAAAGAAGTTAAGTGAGAAAAGTTACATCTACGTCTTTGTAGACTGAAAGAGAAAAAGCGAAAATGGAAATTGAGAGTCTTTTTTTGGCAGAGATGCACTGCTAAATTTACAAGCAAATAGTCAAGAGGTGAGAGCCATGGATTTGCCTATGGGGGGAGAGGAAAATTAGCAATCAGCCAGCATGGATGAAACACCTCCCAGGAAAGGGAATGCAACACTTGAGGTAAAATGGAACACCCCTTCCTCAAAACTTGCTGTAACTTTAGTCATCTGACCAGAGTCCTATGTTCTCCTCTGTCATGTTCTGGCCCATCATGACCACTAAAATTATACTACCAATTACATTATACATGATCAGTTAAGTCATATTACTCATACCAAAAGAAGGAACCACATTCCATAATTCAGACAAGGATCTGTATTTTCAGCTATTTGAAAGTCAATAAAAACTTGTCAATTGAGTCAGTTGAGAGCTGTGATCAGAGGCAGGTCAATCTTATGCAGAAACCAAAACACTTGAGGAAGTCAGTTCCTGGATTTTAGGTCTGGGGATTTAGTTTTTTTCTAAGAAGGAAAATCTGGGGCCAGATCTGGATAATCTAAGATATTTTCACCCTACATGTCAGAATGTACCTCTTACCACCCCTTCCATCCTTCCATCCATCCATCCCTCCATCCATCCATCCATCCATCCATCCATCATTAATGCCTCTAAGCAAGACTATTTTAAATACACTCATTAATTGCTGATTTCTTTGGAGTTCCAGTTCGGCTCATTTATGTTCCATTTCCAATTATCTGTGAATAAAACATAACAGCTACAAAGACACCAAAGGAAGGGAAAGGCAGAAATGGAGGAGAGAATAGTCAAGAGAGCTTTTTAGATTCAATAAAAAGAAGTTTTTCCTTAATTCATGCTATACCAAATCCATGTGAGACTTTGGGAATTTTTTAGATTGAAAAGTTTCTTGAAGCAATTTGAATTTGCACTTTGAAGTTTATCCCATTTCACATCAACTGAACATCCTCACGCCATGCTCAGTACTTCTAAGATATATGCATTTACCTAGTGTCAGTCTCAGATTATCCAAGCAGCACCAGACGAGCCATTTAATCTCTGTGCCTCCATTCCTCCCCTTACCCTCCAAGAGGAAATAGAGTATTCTTCTTGCCTACATGCCAGGATTTTCTGGAACCTGCGTATTTCGTTATTTTGTCACTGACCCAAAAGCTACTTAAGGTCAATGCAAAGATTTCAACTGATTTCCCTGAGCTTTACCCTAGTTTATAAATATAATCACTGTGAAGCCTTTGGACAAATAGCACTGTAAAAATGCACTGTTGGTACTACTGCATCTTACACTGTCTTCCATCCCTTCTTTAGCAGGCGATAGTCCCACAGAAGACAGACTGAGTGAAAGCCAAGTGTCAAGCTCCAGATTTCACTCATTGTCTTCTAAAACAACTGAGTTGTAATGCAAATTGTTCTGCTTTGTTAGGAATGAAGTGCAGCAACTCAACAGAAGTGTTTATTCTCAGGGATATTTATTGATAGACAAGCTGCATTGCATCCAGGCGGGGAGGTTTAGCTTTTTGTTACATCCTAGGCAGTGCAAGCCGAAAGGGAGCTTCCCTGGTGAGCAGAAGTATCCGTATTTCCTAAGCAGGGAAGGCAATGACAGTTTAAAGCCAAACTCCTGTCAGACAACAGGAAACCTCCCGTTAGCCTCAGAAGTGCCCAGATTTATCTAATGAATCGGCAGGGAACTGACCCAAACTTCACATGAGCAAGAATAGCTCTGCAGATTGCCCCATGACTCTGCTCCTTCTTTTAGCATTGTCTAAACTCCTTGCATTCATTTAGCCGCGCTGATGAATGGTTGTCAGCTTTCGCCATTCATCAGTGCTGAGGCAGGGAAACAGCATGGAGGCGCTTCTGGCCTTTTCGGTCCCATTTGGTTTAACACTGATCTGCTGAGGTCTCTGTTTAGTGCATAAGGCCCTGACAGGAATCTTTCTGTGGTGGAGGTCCAGCACTAGTTAATTCTGGAAAGGAATCCTGCCAGACAGAGAAATCCTGCAATGCTTCCTCAATGTCTCCCAGGCTATAAGGGTTTACCTCTTAACAAGATCACCGAGATGAACAGATGTGCCTGGACCTGGAAATTCTCAGCGTTTTGATCAGTGTATTAACACACAACACTTGAATTGTCAAAATCATTTACACCTCCAAACACATTCCTTTTGCCAGGCAGTTGGAAGCAGTGTGTTGAATGTTTAAACAAAGGCACTGACCTGTATGTGAGACTCAGCGAGCCCTTTGGATCACACACCCTGTAATGTTGCTTGTCAAAGCAAGACAGAGGTAGCAGTTTCCAAGTCTGAATTGCTACTCTGGAGTCACACCATCCACAAGAGACATTTCTTTCTGGCCTAGAAGTGGTGTCACGTGCAGAGAATCCCCTGCTCATGCAAGTGCACCGTGGCAGGTGGATAAGCAGGGAACGTCAATCACATCACTCCTCGAGCTGTTTCCCAGGCTGGGCAAGAGGGGCTGTATTTATGGTCAAGTAAAGGTCAGGAATCAGTAGGGTTTAGGGCACATTTCTGAGATCTGTTAATAAGCAAGATCATCTTCAGATCCTGTTACAACAGTGTGCTGCAGCATTCATCCTCGAGGGTTGCCTTTGAGGGGCAGAGGTTGAAGATTTCAGTTTCTGTAGCCTGGGATATTTTGGAGAAACTGGCAATGTCTTGTTTCTGTCTGCCAAGTGATCTACCAAAGCCATTGGTTCACCTTGGAGAGGATCCAAGGAATAAGAAAGAAATGGGTAACAATAACTCGTTATTAAACCTGGGTTGTTGACTCCTTCAATCGGTGAATAGTTTAGATATCAGGGATCAAAGGCACTGCTTCCAGCAGGAGGCATTTGCACACACATCTGTTTGGCACTAATAAAATAGCTGCTAGACAAAGTGGAGACTCCAGCCTGTGAAACCTATCCATCTGTTGTTCGGGGCTGAGGGCTCACAGTTCCTTGGGCAGCATTTGGAGTGATTTTGAGGATCCAGCCAAAGATATCTTTTCTGATGTAGCAGTCTGTGTCGAAGTGGGAAGGAAATATTGGAGGAACTGTTAAGTCAGTTTGCACATGTATTTTAATGCTATTTGTAAAAATACATCATCTTTATCCCTAAGGAGACCTCTTTTGTAGATGGAACCTTTCTGGTCCTTACCCAGTGAGCATGTGGCAATATAAAAGATAATGACGGCCTGCAGTCCTGTGAGATCTACAGCAAGAATGAGACTACATGGAAAGAAAGCAACTTGCAGAAATGGTGCAGGGGTACTCTGTTTCAAGTCTCAAAATTATGTACCTGAGCCTGCAAGGAAGTGTTCTGGCTTTGATTTTTTTATCATCATTGGTTATGGGGCATATAGACACAGAAGTCACAGCTATCCCTTTCACATCTCACTGGAGTAAAAAGTTAAGTAGTGAGTGAGATACACTTGTGGGTAAACACACCCATACCCCCATGTTATAGGGAAGCCTGCAATATATTTGGTGAGTACAGTAACACCAGTGCAATTAGAACTGAGAGAACTGCTTTTAGGGAAGTTAACATGTGTTGGTGCTTATACAAACATACCATGCAGAATAGGCAGAGGAAGAAACATCAACAACAACAAAACTCGGCAAGCCTCACTAAAGATCCCTGCAAGTGATCCTACCTGTGAACTGAGAGAACTCCAGCTTGCCCAGAGACACAAACCCAGGGACCAAAATCAGCATCAAAACAATGGCTGACGCAGAAGAACAAGTATATTTGCCAGAGCTAACAGTTTTCATGAAGCAGGAAAGCCAAATAATAAATCAAAATCCAGGACACATCCCACAGAAACAATTCAAGAGAAAAGGTGGATAACATACAGGTCATGAGCAGGTGTGGTAGAATGCTGGAGAAACAGCACCATTCCACCTCCCACCAGGATCTCTTCTGCAGAAGGAATGCACAGCTGTGTAATGGATGGTAAGGTACATGACACAGACTTCCAGTGCAGAGGATTTCTGTAGTGTGATAACAGAGCCAGGGAGATTCACACATCTCTGAAGGCTGCCATTCAGCTACCATTGTAGTAACTTAGCTCTAAGATCAATGATCAATGATCAATTCGATGACTGCTGGACTGCAGACCCAGCTGCCATGAAATACAAGCAAAAATGATAAGCAGGAAAATGGGCTGGGAGAAATACATCTGTGTGCTGATTATGCATTGGCCAGTGGAAGGTAAATGCAATTCATAGTAGAAAATGCATTATTCTGTACAAGAAACAGCAGCCTATTATGTGCTTGAAAAAGCTAAAGACATCCTGATCTCAGGAAAGATTCAAAGGAAGCCACAAACGTGCTCTAAAAGAGTCAGGACCAGAGCCACAACAGCAGGCAGAATTTCAGTATTGATGTGTGCAGTGTACTAAAGCAAGGTTACCTGGGTGCCAGCATCTCCCTGAAGGTTACAGACATGATGACTTGATTGTTTCTCTGGATCTGCCACAACAATATATGGCCATTTCTCCTGATAACAACTGGAAAGCTGGCTGCTTTTTATTGTTATGGAGTTGACCACACAGGACGTGCCTGATGGCACCAACACGATACCTGTCCAGGAGCAGCATGATAAGGCCTGCTCTGCTAAAGAGGGCAGGCAGGAAGCTGGGGGTGACCTCAACATAGGCAGAACAACACCTTCACCAACATGGTCTCACAGTTCTGGAGCAGGGCAGAGCAATGACAGTCCACTGACTGTCCTAGACAAGGTGAAGTGTTGTCAGAGAGCTCAATCAGAAGCAGAAGGAGATGGGGTCAGAGCTAAGACAAAGGTGGTTACAACACAGGTCTGGTGTCCAACCTTGAAAACCAGCCAGTAAGGCAGGGTAAGGCACAGGTGCAGCTCAGTCTAGATCTGGGCATCTGTGCCCTGAGCTTATCTTGGGCCTGTGGTAGACAGCTTAAAAAAGGCTGTATGAGATGCTAGTGCTCCATTTATTGTATGGGATCATGGGGGAATGCCAGAACATCCTCATCATGTGTGAGGATGAAGAGGTTATTGTAGATCTTAACAAGCTCTGTACCAAAATACTTCAAGAATGTGAAAGCCCTTCAAGAATAAGATAAAGTTAGATAGTAACCCCTTTGTGCCATCTGTGAGACTAATGAAGCTGAGAGTTTTGCTGGCCTTGACTGTAAAGCCAGAAAACAATGAAGAACATCTACAGACATTTTATAACAACATAAAGAGAAAAAGACAGTGGCAAGAAGATCCCTGGTTGTATAATAAAAATGAAATACGCAGTCTGTTACAATTCATGATCATACACAGCATTAAAATGACAATTTCTGCAAATGACTGAACACTTAGAAACTGAGATACATTAAAGATGCGATGGAAATCAAGGATCACATGAGAAGATGCAAGAAATCAGGCCTCACACAGTGTTTCAAGTGCAAATCTGGGTATATAATTAAAATCAAAGGTACTTCATGTCAGCACAGACCTAAGTCTGCCTTCACTGTGGGCAATGGGAGACACAGAGTTTCCAGCCTGAGGCTGCCACCATGATTCACATGTACCATCACAGTGACACCGCATGGACAGTGTTGGGCAGATAAGAACTCTGTTCAGTCCTTACAGTGCCACACACCACAAGGGTCCCTGGTAATTGTAATCAGAGAAATCACAGGCTGGTGATGTGCATGGAGCAGGGTGAAGGGAATGCACCACAGTTTTTGCTCATTTCTCAAAAGGGAATCAAAGGCAATGCAAGAGAACCAGCAGACAGCACACCCAAAGAAACAAGAGCCATGTCCAGAAATGGGTGCACTTTTAAGTAGCCTCTGCCGTCAGCTTGGTTGATGTAGAGTTGGGAAGAAAAAGCTGCGGGAACAGCAAGAAGGATCAGCTAAATGGATGCAGCAAGGAGAACGAAAACATCCATCTGAGAACAGGAACAGTGCAAACAATGAGTAGGAGAGAGATCCAAAGTCTGGCAGACTTGAAAGGCAGCAATGAATGTTCTTTCTAGATGGGGCTGTATGTTGGTAACTGCAGGGTTTGGCAAGTCGGCAAACATGCAAACAAAACACACCAACAAAAGCAGCTAAATAGCAAGAAACAGCAAGTTGTGTGGGCCATGGAGCTGTGAGTGCAGGTTTGGAGGAGGCTAGGCTTTGGAGAATGCATTGGGAAGTCTGTCCAGCCACATGCAGACACAATGGCTGCTGTAGCTGCAGTGCCTCTAAAACAGCTGTTGCCAGTGAAGAACAGGTTTAGTCTCAGAAACATTGCACTTTTCTTTGCTGTGAGTCCTACTAAGCAATGCATGAAGCCATATCTAAAGCTACACTCCAAGCTGAACACACTGCCAGTGGCCCCAAAAAGATTTAAGGCTCTTCTCCTGCCTCATACTCTATCAGCTCCAGGACAGTGCCTGTTTCTAGAAGAACCCCAGGTCCAAAACATACCAGGACCCCTGATTTTCCAATTGTTTTGGTGTTTAGGCTGCTGAGAGTGAGCAAAGTGGTGTGGTAAGACACACTGGAACATCTGACATGAAACTCATCTCAAATTCTTTCAAAACAAATAGCATGCAAAAAAGGAGCAGGTTTTAACCAGCCTTGGTTTGCAGCCAACTTGGGCACATGGTTAGCTTTAGCAGGACTGGACAGCATATGGCACAGCGACCTGGCTTGTTGTGAATAATGGAGTATAATAAAACCTGTCAAACTGCTATTGGCAGCTAGGGTGAGGAAAAGTCTCAGTGCACAGACAGTTTGAGAAAACCTACTTGTCACTGCCATGCAAAATATTTTATGGCAGCAAATATACATCATAAAGTGCTTCTCAACCTTGGGTGTCTTATCCTCTGTCCCTGAATTTCTACAGGAGTCCAGCACAACTATGGGGATAGCAAAGGGGGGAATGCTAACAGCTGGGAGGAACAAGACAGCAGGTGCATGAGAAGGTGAAGAAGATAAAGAGCTGAGGTCCAGAAGCAAGAACAGCAGGAGGAGTTAGAAGGGGTAGTAGGAAGGCAGAGGAGTGTCATGGCAGGTGTGTTGACTGAGAAACACGAGGGGGCTGCCTGTTGGCCCGGAAGGCAGAGGAGGCAATGGTGTGTACTCAAGGCAGGCAAAGGGAGGAGGAGGCAGGATCCTGTTGGAGAGAGCTCTTGGATGGAGGACTTTGTGCGTGATAGGAGCGCTGCATTTTGTGTGCTGAAGCTTGAAGGCAAGGAAACAACAGGGGAATTTCTTTGTAATCCACCCACACAGCCAGAGTCAGCAGGCAAATGTGGGATGGGGAAAATGCAGCTCTTTACCTATAAAAGTTCATCCAGTGCCTAGCCCCCACAGCATCTCTGCAGAGCACAGTGGGGCCATGAGCTGGGCTTCCGAGGGCAACTCCAGCTGACGTGCAAGGACTCCAAGTCCCAGTTCCAGCTCCAGCCTTGGAAGACTGAACAGAATTCTGCCAGAGCAACGCAGGTCAGAATTAACCTTGAATTTTCATGTCTTGAGTCATCAGCCTGAGCTTAATTTTAGGCTGCATTTCTGGAGAAAAGTGAGTATCGCAAGGCTTAATGGCAGCTCAGCCTGGGCTTCTTTGTGCCCTGCAGTGTTTTTCTCCCTCTGGCCTTGGATTTGTCTGTTTTCTGGAATTCTTCTGCTCTCGGAGAGCATAACAGGGAAGTAGAAGCACTGCTTAGTCATACATCCTGCCAATTCGAGCATCAGTCTTTTTCTTTTTTTAACAAAAACACTGAAAGTACTTCCCTTATAGACTTAAATACCTTAAAATATTGCTACTGCTGCTTGGGGTGCCTGGTTTGTGCTATCAATGGCCTGCCTTAGCTGTGGTAAATGCACTTACATGGGAGCAATAGCAACAATCTGGAATTCAGAAAGTCTACATACAGGCAGGCCTGTTTTAATTAGTTGAGTACAGAGACTAATTAATATGCAAATTAGAAGCTTACCAATATTAATCATCTGTTTTACTAGGCTGCTTTACTAAAGAGTTTCTAACAAATTTGCAGATGAAGTTTCCATGACATTAAAAATCAGCTAAACACCTACCTGAGAAATAGTCTCCAACAATAAAAGGGAAAGAGAGGGATAGTGAGGCTTTGGTTTTTTGGAAGGAAAACATCAATGACTGAAACTAATTTTGTCTTTGGCAAATGTCACATAGGCTGACTGAGTCAACCGTTTCCAAACCCTAATTGAAAGCATTTCAGCAAGCTAGACACCAAAAGGCACTTGGACAGTAGCAGCACACGCATGTCTGTGTGTGCATATGTCATTGTGAGAATTGACTAAAAAATTGCATGGTTGACTAAAAACTTGCATGATTGACTACAAACATGATTGACTAAAAAATTACTGTCACCTCTGACATCTCCCAATAGCTGTCAACACTGTGGAGCATAACCCCCAAGTAAGATCACACTGGGTTGTACCTTCTGTGTATTTTCCAATCTCCATTCCTGTTACCAGCTCCTTAGAACATGGTAACCGAAATCCTGCCCCTGAGCTACACCACTCTTTACTCTGCTAACTTTACATTTTGCACTTCACTGAGCTTCTAGGTGGGATTGGTGGAGCTTCTTGTCAAATTCGCTCTCTGATTTTCATACTTTACTTCAATGCAATTGCATATGGGTTCCCCTCACTGCCCCAGGGAATGCAGAAATCAAATAAAGAATGTTTTCATCTCTAACAAATCTGTCAAAGCATTTCTGTACCTCCTGGTTTTCTTTTGATATACCTTTACCCCGTGTTCCCTCTATTAAAAGCAGAACCGAAATTCGTAGTGTGATGTACCCCTTTAAATGACTGAAAATGTGAGAATGAGATTTGCAAATCTCTTCTTGAGTCACAGGTGAGACCAAAAATCTGCCAGCAAGACACTTCAAAAAAAATTAAAGACAGCCTTAAAAATGAATCCAAATCCACTGGCTGATCTTCAGGGCCAGTGAATGGAGCTTGGCGGGTGGTTTGGATTAAAGAGGTTCCTGAGGTTGCAGAGCTGGAAAATGGAAATAGCTCAGCAGCACCTGCCATCACTCCTGAGATAGCCTTCCTCCTCCCAGCTGAAAACATGGAAGATACACATTTCATTTATTCAGAAAAAAGACTTGGACTTAGGCTGCCCTTGCACTCCATTTACCTGCCCTGAAGTCACAGCTAGGGGTATGTTTCCTTCCTGAACTGGGGATACTGAGATGAGAAGAATAGCTGAGCCCCATCCTGACTCCCATCACCTCCTGAAAATTCCTGCTGCTGCTAACTGGTAACCAGTTTTCCTGTAGCTGTCTGTAACATGGAAAATTGCTTTCATTTCAGGGTTTGCATTTAATATGGGAGCATTGCTTATTCTTTGCCCTAGCATCAATTCTTTTTATCACTCCTTCCATGATGCTTTTAGCTCCTGACCTCGGGAGCTCTTGGTGCAGTGCAGTAGTGCCAGGAGAGCACGGCAGATAGAGGTCCCACTGAGGTGTTGGCAGGAACATTGTGGGGGACAGGACAGGGGCAAAGGAGGAAGGATGGGCTATGAGTGTATTTCGGAGGGATTTTGTTGCATCCAGGAGTAAAGAGAAGCAAAAATGGGGAAGTGAGGAGTGGGAGATGTCACGTTAGTGGGGGGGAGGGGGTCTACAGGCTTTAAATCCACCTCAAAATTAGTATTTAATACCAACTACCCCACCATTGTTTGTGCTTGAGCTCCAATATTCCTCATTGGCCTAATGATCCCAAATCTGGCTTTCATGAAAAGAACTGTGCAGATCATGGAAAGAGATGTGCTCTTGAAACAAGGACACTTCTGTGAATGGCTCAGCTCTTCTAAAGGAGTATTAGCCAGGTACATAATCTCTCCCTCTGTACTCCATGCAGCACAAGGGGGTTTATTTTCTTCTCCTTCTTCTTTCAAAATGTTTTTGGGTAAGGCTTCTCTTGTTTGCTCGTGTCGCAACATTGCTTGGAGAAGACCCTCTTCCTGAGGGCAGAGAATGCTGGAGGGATTGTGCCCATCTGCTCTCTCAGCCTACCCTGTCCCACCTTACACAACCCTTCCCCTTGGTTAATGCATTTCCCCTTCTCCAGCCAGAATCCCCATCCTGGACCCCATCCCCATGCTCCCACACACTTCCGACATGCATGAAGGTCTGAACTTCATTCCTTCAGGATATGTTTATGGCATATCCATCTCATCTCCCTGGATGTGCTCCCTAGTTCTCCCTGCCTTCTGCCCTCCAGAGCTAGAAAAACCAGTCCTGGCACTCACAAGTCCTGAGTGTCAGCCTGGGGATGGAGCAAACACAGAGACACAGGGCTGGCAAACTCCCTGTGTTAGTTCAGGGTCCTCTTCTCTTTGCATGGTGCCTCTGCAGGCACCTCAGCCTCATCACTGAGGTGATAGAAATGTCTCCTTCTAGAGAACTGCTGAATGGTTTGGACTCATCTTTCCTAGAGAAATCCACCTTTGAGTGGTCATGAGGAACAGGCAGATTGCGGCCTCCAGAACAAACATTTTAGAAAGTTATGAGTGACTGAAGATCAGTGAACAGAACAAACTGTTTAGCTGACTTTAGCTGTAGCTGTCACTAGCAATACACCCACATCAGGCGGTGGAAAGGAGGTGAGTGCAAGAGTTGGAGAGGTGTGATAAATACAGCCAAGTAGTTGAAAAGGCATGAGCTATCATTTTGCTGATACAAGTGGTTTAAAGTAGCCTCAAAATTTAGGATCTGTGAAATGAGCTCTTTTCATGTTTAAGGCGAGTAGTACTATTCTCATGAGGGAAAAGATGCCGTTGATTGGAGAGAATTTTAACAGAAAATGTTTTTTCTCAGTAGTAGCAATGCAAATAAGAACAGAGTGCTAGAGTTTGGTAATGGAAGGATGAAATCATGTAGAAACTGACTGAGAAAAAAGCAGAAAGCATGACTTTTTTCCCTTTTCCAGGAAAAGGTAGGCAGAACTGAATGAGATTAAAAACCTAGGCAAGATGTTTCAGGCTATTTTATACAAGAAATTTCCATTGTGCCATTGGCCAAACTTCTGAGGCCATTTTGTTTGGGGGATTTTTTTTTTTAGGAAAATTTACAGTTTTTAATGTGATGTCATTATTTTTACAGCATATTAAAAGTTTCCGGGAAAATGAGCAATCTTCCTGTTCTTTGAAGGGAGCATAAGGACAAGAGAAAAGACAGAAAGAAAAGAACAAATTTGGATAAACAGAAGCAGTGGAGTGTCTCATCTCTGATACAGAATCCTATTAAAAAGGGCATTGAAACGGTCCTTCCAAGCCCTGATGTCCTATCTCTGTATAATCCCTTCAAAGTAGTGTAAACCTCAGTGATTATTAATATATTTTTGGTTGTTTATATGAACCTTGAGGGGGAAAGGAAGCTTCTGCCATTTTAATTCCTTTGTTAATGTCTTTATGAATGCAATTAGCACTTCATTCACGCTTCTTTGTTTCTGGATCCCATTATGATATGGCTTATGCCAACTTCTCTCTCCCAGGAGAGGTGAGGCATCATGCAGCACTCCACTCAGCTGTGTGGCTGAGCACTGACAAACTCAATTTGCTGGAGGAGAGCGTGAGATGACACGGTGCAGTTGCTGCTGCTGTGATATGGACAAATGGTTTCTTTTGTTCCAAGCAAGACATCACCTGTCCTGAGGAAGTGCATCTGTGCATAGGTAAGTGAAAGAAAAAAAAGGTTGATTTACCTGACAAGAAATTACCTACTGCAGCTGGTTGTAAAATGGAAGTATCTAATTATTTAGTCCCGTTTTTACAATTGCATCATGCCCATTCAAGTACCTGTACAGTAGTTTTTAATTTCTAAACATGATGCTAAAGTCACCCTTCTTATAACCCCATCAGTCTCTACAGTTCTAAATCAGAGATGGATTTGACCCCTCAATTTTTTTCTGACTGCTCCAAATGGCTTTGATGTGAGCTCAATGCCCCAAGCTGCAGCTCCTGAGGTTGCACAGCTGGACTCATAGAATCATAGGAAGCAGTCATGGGTTGGAAGGATCCCACAAGGATCACTGAATCTAACTTAAGGAAGTTGGACCTTTACATTAGCAGAAGCTTGGGTTCATTTGGGGCTGGTCCTGTCCTCAGTGTTCATCAGGGGAGGCTAAGAGGAAGCCCAGTGAGATGAGTGGGCTTGCAGTGGTGTAAAGTTGAAGACAGGAGGAGCTGAAGCCTGTCAGTCTGCGAGGGCAGCTCTCCAGTGCTACACAGCCATTTACAGATGCAGGGACTGTGAGCAGCAGGGACTTGGGCACTGAAGCACTCACTGTCACCTCTGGGCAGTGAGGAGCCTGTGTGTTTCTAAATATCCCACCAGGTACCAATTCACACCTAAATACTCTTGGAAGTGCCGTTCAGAACTTCTCTGAGGTGAGGAGCCAGCCCTGATTCAGCAGCACAGCCAAGGAAATCCAAAGAGATTTGAGCCTGTCAGAGCCCAGCAATGCTCTCAGCTGCAGGCTGATGAAATTTTTGTCACCTCCATCAGGGAGAGTATTGAGGTAGGTGCAGTTTATCCACAGGATAGATTCTTTGAAATGACTACAATATTCCATGAAGGATGAAGAGTGTCTCTCCCCAGACAGGGATGAAGTCAGTGAAGACATAAGCTGTTCCTCCTGCCAAAAATTCCTGCTGAGGTGGACAGAGAATGCTGGTTTACTGTGTTGTAGACTCTTTCTCTTTTTATGTTGATCCCCTGCACTCTTTGCCTTTCCCAGTGCAACCTGGCATACAAAGCACATCAGCAGACACTGAAGTCCAGACCCTCCCTGTGGGCTCCAGGTCCCCTTTTACACTGCCCCCACATCCCCAAGGAACCTACTGCCAGCTAAAGGGAATTGTTGTTTCCATCACAAGACAGAAGGAAGGGAAGAACTGTGTGCTGAAAGCCCAAGGAAAAGAGACAGGAATTCTTTATCGCTTATTAAATGTGCAATTCAAAACCTGGTGAATAGGGAGATGAAAAGCTCCTGCTGAGAAATGGAGAGAGAAATTGCATTTTGGCCATGGGGAAACCTGTGCCTATAATATTAAAGATGTGCAAATAAATAAATAAAAGCAATAGCTAGATTTACGTGTCTAATATCCTTGCATGCCATGATCAATGTCGATATTTTACTTTTTTATGAGGTTCTCCAAAAATCTATGGTGCTTTCCTTTATTAATTGTTATCCTCATTGCAAAGGTCTTTCACATGTCTCCAGCAACTAGGTCTTAGCTGTCAACTCCATTAAATTCTATTATAATGTGGCATGATGGAATGCTCCAGTGGGATTGGCCAGCCAGTGTGTATTAATATATTATGGAGCATGCAGAGGCAGGCACCAGCACCTTGCTGCATTCACAAAGATGCTGTTGTGTTTACATTTTTTCCCCTCTCTATGCACGTCTGCTGTTTCAGTGGAAACTGGCTTTACCATAAATTATCCCTTGCAAAAAGAACAATATAAACTGTGAGGGAGCATTCCCTGGGATGTGGAAGCCAGCGGTCTTCCCTCAAGTGAGCAGATCCTCAGTCTCTGCCTGGGATGTATTTGTATGACTTTAATTAGTTTGTGTTTGTACAGTATGAAAATCTAGGAGGGCCATGTTATTTAACATTAGGGAATACTGAAGAGCAGAGGATTTCCCACCCTGCTGGTTATAAGTAGGGATGTTCTGCTGCTGGGAGGGAGCAGAATCAGAATTCAAATAGGCATGATCATGGATTTTTTTTTTTTAAACAAAGGAGTTTGACAGATCATACATAAGCATAGTTTAAGACCTGGGCCTTTTGGGGATGGTGCATGTACACTGGATAGGATGTCACCTGCAATGACACCTCTTAGACAGCTTAATACCACCCTTAGTGCCTATCTGCAGCCTGAACTGAGTGACCCAACTTGGGCACCTTGTGCTTCTACCAGGAGGGCAAAAAAGCAAAGCAAGACCACAGGCTCCAACTAAGAGTCAGTTTAATTCAGAACTGGGGAAGAGAAAAGTAAAGGCGTATCCAGCTCTCAAACCATGGAAATTCTTTGCTTGTCCAGGGGCACTCTGATCTGATGCATTTCATAGTTAGCAGCATTAAGTCAGTACTTCTGGATCTCTAGGGAACTCTGATGGATCACCACCCTCTCAGGCCATCACAGCCATGCTCATCGGAGCTATTATCTCCCTTTGCCTGTGTTTACGTTTGCCATTTCCAAAGTCCTGTGTGCTACCATGAGCAGGAACATGGCCAGGCAGCAGCCCCAGCACTGCAGTGGGTGAGTTTTGATGAGTACTAACACCTTGGCTGCAGCCAGACAACAGAAGATGTAACCTGATTGCTTTTTGGGGGCCATGCTGACATCAAATCAAACACAAATTTGTGTTGAACCAGGCAGAATATGGCTGTCAGGGAACCAGGCAGGGTGTACCTGGGTGGTGTACTGTAGGCAAACTCTGTGAAATTCTGGGATTATTCAGGGGTGTCTGCCACAATGAGATCGTTTGAAATGCAGCAGTATAATTCTCCTCCCCTGATTCATGCAGGTTCATATTCTGCACTGTGTGGTTTTAGTTCCTGTGCGCCTGACACACTAATTTCCATGGTCAGAGATGTTGCCGTGCCCAACTCAATCTGCTTTTAAAGACAAGAAACTCACCTAATTCCGTAATTCATCCTTAAGATCACACCCCACTTGCTTCCAAACATAGAATCATAGACTGACTGATTTCTCACAACAAGAGTTGAAGATGCTCTAGTGTTAGGGGCTGAGGCCAGGCAGAAAAAGATACTGCTCATACTAATAAACTGTAATTATTTTCCCAGAGAATACCATTGCCTTTAGTCAATTCAAGAGACTAACCATCCAATTTAGAAGAATAAAAATAATCATTACAGTTACAACAGTGACCGGGGGGATTAAAAAATGAGTAAAAAATCAAATCTTTCAGAGAAGCGAAAGGGAAAAGGGAAGCTTCTCCCAAAGATGTGGTTCACTTTAGTGCCTGTGCCATGAAGAAAGAAAAACAAGTCTGCTTTGTTCCTCCTCGAGCCAAGTCAAAGGGTGACAATATAAAACAGAAGCGCAGGCTACATTTTCCTGCATCCGAGGAAGATGTAAATGTGTAAAATGTGATGAAAGAGCTTTGATTTTTTTCTTTCTTTTTTTCTTTCCTTTTTTCTTTTTTTTTT